>CM066173.1:23597465-23732465 GCA_033629205.1 Lithocarpus polystachyus | reverse complement strand
AACGTTTTTTGGATGAATTTATTGAATAAAAATCAGAAAAGGTGAGGCTTTGCTCTTCTCTTTGGTTCTTCAAGAACTGTGAACTTATCAAGGATTCTTCCTTGTGGCGTTCAAACTTATACCTTTGGTTCGTGATTCCTTTATAATCATTGGGTCAAGGTTCTTTTACTTATACCTTTGGTTCGCGTTTCTCTTATAAACGTTGGGTCAGGGTTTCTATCAAATCTGAATTTTAGCTTTCTGGGGCAATAATTCCAATATTGTTTGTTGGGTCTCAAAGCGAGTCTGTTGAGGTTCGCATCAGGTAGCAATAAGATGTTAGTGGTCTAAGTCTATTGTGTAAACTTCGATTCTTTCATAGTGGATTCAGTTTACCTTGAGGATAGCTAGGTCAAATCCTCCCCAGGTTTTTTCCGGTGTGGTTTCCTGGGTCATCAGATCTTTGTGTTGTTTATTTTCCGCTGCTTTGTTATTTTTGCTTAATTGTGTTAACCTAGTTTTAATTAAATTACCTAAATTAATCACTTGGCTAATTCTCTAGGTTAATCTGTTGGGTTTAAGGGGTCTAAACGAACTGACAAGTGGTATCAGAGCGGGTAGCTTTTTGTTTGATCCTTTGATCTTTTAGCTGATCCTTGACCCCTGTTGTCATGGAACATGGACACTCTCTTGTTGTTCCACCTCACTTTGATGGAAACAACTATGCCTATTGGAAAGTAAGGATGAAAACTTTCCTGAAATCCATAGATGAGAGAGTTTGGAATTCCGTTGAATACGGATGGGAGAAGCCCACTACTCCTATGAGTGAGTGGCAAACTTCTTAAAAGGAGGCAACCGCTTTTAATAGCAAAGCTATAAATGCTATTTTTAATGCTGTTTCCATGGAGGAATTTAAGAGAATCTCCAATGTTGAGGTTGCTCATACTGCTTGGAAAATCCTCCAGACTGTGCATGAAGGCACGAAGGCAGTTAAAATTAATAAGTTGCAGCATTTAACTTCTAGATTTGAGAGCATAAGAATGAATGATGATGAATCTTTTGATGAATTCTATGCTAAATTGAATGATATTGTTAATTCTGCTTATAATTTGGGTGAAATCTATGATCAACTTAAAATTGTTAGGAAGATTCTTAGATCTTTGACTGAAGATTTTAGACCCAAAGTGACTGCCATCACTGAGAGTAAGGATGTGGACTCCATCCCTGTGGATGAACTTGTAGGATCTCTTCAGTCCTATGAGTTAGACCTCCCCAAGACTAACAAATCCAAATCAATGGCTCTTAAGTCTGTTGATGATGTTGATGATGGTGGATTTGATGATGATCTCTCTGCTACAGAGATTGCCTATCTTGCCAAGAACTTTAGAAACTTTCTGAGGAATAATAACAGAAGGGCAAGAGGCAAGAACACTGTTGAACCTAAAAATTTTAGGAAGAATGAACCCACTAAGGTTAAAAACATTGAAAAACCTAAGGAGAAAGTAGGTCAATCTTCTAATAATTCTTTGGGACAACAATGTTATGGTTGTCAAGGGTATGGTCATTTAAAGTCTGAATGTCCTACTTATTTGAGGTCTAAGGGTAAGGCTATGGCTGTAACCCTTAGTGATGACGAAGTTTCCGACAATGAATCTGCCAGTGATGAGGATGGAAACTTCATTGCTTTCACTGCTACCACTGTAGTCAATGAAAGCATATCTGTTGAAGAGAACCCTTCTGATGGGGAACTCTCTGAGGATGCAGATTTACAGGAAGCCTACAATAAACTTTGCAAAGTTGCTGCAAAGGATGTCATGAATGTTGAGTTAGGCTTGAAGAAAATTGCATCTTTAGAACTTGAAAAGAAAAATTTACTTGTTAAATTGTTTGATGCAAATGAGCTTTTGAATAATGTGAAAACTGAGAACATGCTCTTACTTGATAAAGTTAAATGTTTGGAACTTGATTTATCTGTTGCTAAAGAACAAACTAATAGGTCTGCAAGCTCTAAACTTGATCACATGTTGAGTATTCAAAAGTCTCCTTCTGATAAAACTGGTTTAGGTTATGAGGAAAGTATTTCTGTGCTTAAACCTTCTTCCACTAAATTTGTTCCTTCTTCTGAACCTCCTAAGAGTGAGATTGTTAAACCCTTGGTGAGTGAACCTGTCAAACATGTTAATGTTACTCCACCTAGAAAGATTAGGGTTGATCTTCATGCTTCTCATTCTAGAGCTTCAACTTCTACTAAGGGCAAATTGCATGATAAGCCTGCATGGGTTTGTCATTTTTGTGGAAAACCTGGACACATACGTCCAAATTGTTTTAAGTTGCAAGCTGCGAAGCGAGCAAATAAAACTAAAGTACCTGTGCCTCAAGCACAAGATCCTATGGTACTTATTGGTGAATTGGTAAAGGCGTTAAACCTTTATTCCAATCCTAGAGTTGCTCAGAATTCTAATGTGAATCATAACTCCAATGCAAGAGTTGTATCTAAGAAGTCTTGGATACAAAAAACTCAATCTAATTGAGTCTGTCTGACATGGTCCTTGTGCTTCATTGCTCAATCTTTTGTGACCTTTGTTTCTAGGATTTGCATTGCATTACATTCATGCATTTCATTCTAGGATGTTTGTTTCTTTGTTTAATAAATAATTAAAAAAAAAAAAAATTTTTGCAAATTGTGTTTTGCTATTTTTTCCTTAAATTTGAAAACAAGGTTGGTCAATCAAAATTTACATGTCATATGTATGTACCTTGTTTAGCTTTGATGCACTTATTTCTATTGCACTTTACTAGCTAAAGTCTTGTTGTGCATGTTGTGTGGAAAGATGCTATATTTGTTGATCACATGATCTTGATCTTGAAGTCTTATATCTTTGATTGTTGGACTTGAACTTATTGAGAAAGGCATAAATAACCATCTCACCACTGTTTATTAGCCAATCATGAACACCTTAGTGCATATCGTAAGATTTTGTGCTCGAGAAAGTGTAGCACATGCACAAAAAGAACATAAGGTGTAGCCTCTAATTAAAATTGGTGTGTACATTATTGGGCTATAATAATCTCACAAATTCTAAATAAAATTGGTGTGTACATTATCCCGGCTTTTATTAAGTTTCTAATCAATAAATTTGAATAATGAGGCAAATCAAGAAACTTACATGATTGCAAGCTCTTATTCTAGGAGATGTGGGAGTTATATGATGTAACTCTTTAAGTGATAGTCTCTTTCAAATTCATGTGATGGATTTTGTAGAAATTGTGATTGATCTCTATATGTATATCACCTCACATGTTTATCAAACTTATGCTAGTTGCACACACTACACAAGCTATTCTTTGCTAGAATTGTGTACATGATATTGTGTGTTTTTGGCCTGACCAACCATGTTTGAGAATTTTGGTAATTTGATGCAAAACATGTTTGCTTGTTTGTTGTATGTTTTTGGGTATATTGAGAGAAAATTATGCTTTGGAAAATCTGGGTTGAATACATGTGTTTTTGGAAAACATCTCATCTCATACTCATGCATTTGATTTTTAAAATCTATTGCTTTGAGGAGTTTTTGGTCTAAAACGTTTGGTTTTTCAAAAATATGTTTTTTTCCAGAATTTCGATCGATCGAAACTGATTTTCGACCGATCGAAAATGTTTTAAAATGTTTAGAAAACTCTCTGGTTGAATCGATCGATCCAAGCTGTTTTTGGATCAATCGAATGAGTTTTCGACCGATCGAATGTAATATTCGATCGATCGAAAATCGGGCCGGCTATTTTTAAAAAGGAGTTTCTCAAGTGACTTTTCACTATTCAAAAACTTTTCAAAATTTTTTTTTGGTTTCCTACCAACCGGTCAACGATTCTCTTGGAGTTTTTGTCGTTTTTCTCCGATTCTTTTGCACAATCTCTCTCTCCCAAGTGTGGTAAGTCCTTTATACCCTTTCCTTTGCTTTTATTTTCTATTTTCATGCATTATTTTCATGCATATTTGGGTATTTTCGGTATTTAGGAATTTTCTATTTTTGGGATTGTTTTTGAATGTTTCTTTCTCCAATTCTTTATGGGTTTTTGTGGGGACACCTTGTCTAAGCACATCATGTGGTTTAATTGGATTATTTTGGTGGTTTGAAGGAAATTTGAAATTCTAGGGCTTGAAATTGAGTAAATTGGGGGTTTTGTTCAATTTGATTGAAATAGATGAAATTGGCTTGTTAGATTGATTAATTTGATCATTATATTGTGTTAATTGACTATTGTATTGATCAATTTATCAATTTGTTGTGTTTTGAAAACTAGGGTTTTTCAAATTGGGTATTTTTGATAAATATTGCTTGCTCAAGTCAATTTTATTAATTTGGATCACTATTGAACATGTCATTGCATTAGTACATGCATCATGTTATGTTCATGCTCATGCATCATATAGAATTTTTATATTCTATTTTTTTTGCTGTGCTAACTTGCAGTCTGCCCTTGGTATTGTTTTTGCTCTTTTCTTTCTGTGTCTATCTTTTCCTTAGCACTATGCCTAGGAAAACTAGAGCCCATAGGACTTCTGATCCTTCTCCTTCTTTTGACACTGAGCGGTTCCCTAGTGAGTCAAACCAAGTCACCTATGAGACTCTTAACCTTAGGCGTCAGATTTGGGCTGAGCGTAGGGTTATCTTAGATGAGCTGGATCCTGAGGTGCAACGTAACTTTGAGCGTCGGGGTTGGTTACCTTTGCTCGAGTATGAGCATTCTCCTCCTCCTGCCACCTTGATTAGAGAGTTCTATTCGAACCTCTCTATTCATGTCTATGATAACGACACCTTGGTCAAGGTGTGGTTACGTGGTGTGGAGTATCGCATTACCCCTTCGGTAGTGTCTGATGCTCTTGGGGTGCCCATTGTGGACCATCCCGTTTTTCCTTACGAGGAGTCTCCTCCCCTTGATGACGTCTTGTCATACATCACTGGGTCTTCTATCCAGTGGGGTTCTGATCCTCGGATCACTTCTGCTGAGCTGTCTGAGCTGCACTATCTTTTCTTTAGGATAGCGTGTCATTCTTTGTGGCCTATTTCGCATGTCCACACCATTCCTCTTGAGAGGTGTGTTTTTTTGTATGCTTTGGTCACTGATGCTCCTATCAGTTTTCCGCATCTGTTCCTTCGTTCTTTGAACGAGGTTCATCGATCTAGTTCTGCGGCTCATGCTTTGTTTTTTCCTGTTTTTATTCATCGGATTCTCCTTTTTCTTGGTTTTGGTGAGTATCCTGCTTCTGAGCCTGTACATGTTGTCGCTTCTATCGGTGCTACCTTTTTGAGGCAAAGGGCTGCTCAACGTCGAGTTAGCTCTAAGCGTTCTAGGGTAGAGCCTTCCGATGTCACTCCACCCCCTTCTTCTTCTACAGATACTCATGCAGCTGGGACTTCTTCTGATCCTGCTGTTGCTGCTGCTGCTGCTGATGTTCCTCCACCGTTTGATGAGGTTTCTGACCTTCGTCGGACTCTTGATACTGTCGTGACCGTTCAGGCGGCTCATGGTCAGCTTTTGGTGGACATCCTTGATGAGCTACGTGCGTTGCGAGCGGATTTGGCGAGCTCTCGTCGATCTCCTCCTCCACCTTTTGATGATGAGTGAGTGCCCTTTGGCAATTCATCACAAAAAGGGGGAGTACATAGTTCATTGTATCTAGAAGATTTTTTTTGTGGAGATTTACATTTTAGGGGGAGTTTTTGTTTACTTGGTAGTGATACTGCGGAGCTTGTGGAGTTATTAGATTGTATCTAGATGTTTCACTGTGTATTCTCATTTTTAGCTCTTGTTTAGGAGATTTATTCTGTTGAGATACTTTTGTATGTATATGTTTCTTATTTCACTATGCTACTACTCTGCTTATTGATATATATTGATGATGTTATTCATGATATATGTCTTTATTTTGTGTCATGTGGAATTAAGAAATTTTTATTTATGTATTTCCTTTTTTTTTTCCACACATGCGTTTATGTGTTTGTTAAGTGTTACAGGAATATACAGGTTGCTTTCAGTCAAGCTGCTGTCTACCTTGCAACTGTTAGATAGTGGTTTAGGTTGAATTGTTAAGTGGCTATTTTTTATTGTAATGGGCTATTTCAATTTGTAACTTTGAGCTTTTTGTTAAGTCTGTGTTTTGTCACGGATTGCCAAAGGGGGAGTTTGTTAGGTTCTAAAGATTAGGAACTAATGTATTTAGAACTTCAATTTGTATGTTGGCAAACCATGATCAAAACAATGTTTAGTCGTGTGTTAGACTTGCTCAAAGTATGGGTCTTATTGTAAAGTTGGAATCGAGTTTTTATGCAGAAGTACTGTTCACTTTCTGTATGACTCGATCGATCGAAAATTAGACTCGATCGATCGAAAATCGTGCAGAACGCTTTTCTGCAGAAAATTCCAACTCAGCCCAAGCCCGTTTTAATGTATAGGGTTTTATGTTTTGCCCTAAGTATAAAAGGGAAAACCCTAGCCACGTTTTTAGAGTTCTGTTTTGCTGTGTTTGTGAATCTTTCTGTGAGATCTAGAGGTGTTTACCTTCACATACACTTAGGGTTTACAAACTTGAGATTTATGTCAAGAGTTGTGTAGATCGTTACAGTTGCAGAATCAAGAGAACACAAAGATATACAAGCAGGTGCGCTTGTGGATTTGCTGAAGAATTCTGGAAAGAAGGAGTCCGTGGATCTCGGAGCTATCATGGGGTCATGGTAGTAAGTTTCCTACACTCGGGTAGCAATAAGATGTTAGTGGTCTAAGTCTATTGTGTAAACTTCGATTCTTTCATAGTGGATTTAGTTTACCTTGAGGATAGCTAGGTCAAATCCTCCCCAGGTTTTTTCCGGTGTGGTTTCTTGGGTCATCAGATCTTTGTGTTGTTTATTTTCCGCTGCTTTGTTATTTTTGCTTAATTGTGTTAACCTAGTTTTAATTAAATTACCTAAGTTAATCACTTGGCTAATTCTCTAGGTTAATCTGTTGGGTTTAAGGGGTCTAAACGAACTGACAGCTTGTATGGTCTAAAACAAGCTCCTAGACAATGGTACAAGAAATTTGACAGCTTTATGCACAAAATTAGGTTCAAGAGATGTGAAGCTGATCATTGTTGCTATGTTGAGTTCTTTGACAATTCTTATATCATTTTACTGTTGTATGTAGATGATATGCTCATTGCAGGGTCTAGCATTGAGGAGAGTAATGATCTGAAGAAGCAATTGTCAAAACAGTTTACAATGAAGGATTTGGGAGCTACAAAGCAAATCCTTGGTATGAGAATCATTAGAGACAAGGCTAATGGTACATTGAAGCTTTCACAGTCAGAGTATGTGAAGAAAGTTCTTAACAGGTTCAACATGAATGAAGCTAAACCAGTGAGCACACCCTTGAGTAGTCATTTCAAACTAAGCAAGGAATAGTCACCGAAGACAGAAGAAGAAAGGGACCATATGAGCAAGGTACCTTATGCCTCAGCTATTGGCAACTTAATGTATGCTATGGTGTGTACAAGGCCAGACATTGCACATGCAGTGGGAGTTGTGAGCAGATTCATGAGTAGGCCTGGAAAGTAGCAGTGGGAGGCAGTTAAGTAGATACTAAGATATCTGAGGGGTTCATCAGATACATGTCTTTGCTACACAGGTGCAAGTTTAAAACTGCAGGGTTATGTAGATGCTGATTTTGCTGGTGATATTGATAGTAGAAAGAGTACTACTGGGTTTATATTTACTTTGAGTGGTACAGCTATATCATGGGCTTCAAATCTACAAAAGATTGTTACTTTGTCTACTACAGAAGCTGAGTATGTTGCAACAACAGAAGTTGGAAAGGAGATGATTTGACTACATGGTTTCTTAGATGAATTGGGTAAGAAGCAGGAGATGGGCATTCTACACAGTGACAGTCAGAGTGCAATTTTTCTTGCTAAAAATTCGGCTTTTCATTCAAAGTCGAAGCATATACAGACGAAATATCACTTTATCCGTTACCTTGTTGAAGATAAGCTGGTAATACTTGAGAAGATTTGTGGATCTAAGAACCCGGCTGACATGTTGACTAAGGGTGTCACTATTGAGAAGCTGAAGCTGTGTGCAGCTTCAGTTGGCCTTCTAGCTTAAGGACAGGAGGATGAGTTGTAGGGATGAGAGATTGGCTTTTGGAAGACAATGGCTGATGTTGGTGATTAAACTAGTCTCCAAGTGGGAGATTTATTGGGCTTTGTGGAGACTAGTTTATATTTGATCCGGTTGATGACCCGACTTGATCCGAATAATGTTGCGTGGTTTTTAATGAGAGATTTTCTGAGGCTTAGTCCATGGAGCGGAGACTTGGGCCGATAGGCCCAAGCTGAAGCACTCATGGACAAGCCTTTTGGGGGTTCGGGGGCAATGCCCCCAGGGAAAATTTTTGGGCCTGTTTTGTAGCTCCTGTACGCAGGATATAAAAACCTTTTTTTTTTTTTTTTTGTGATTAGGGTTTTGTCTTGTTGTAGTTTTTGAGAGAGCAAAAAAACACTGTAGCCGCACTCTGTATTTTTCCCTGATAATAGTGAAATCCCTGCAACTCCGTGGACGTAGGCAAATTGCCGAACCACGTAAATATTGCCTCGTGCGTGTGATTGTTTTTCTTTGGCGTGTGTTTTCTCTATTTTTTTTGTTTCTCACAGGTTGGGAATTTCAATTTAATTCCCTACAAGGATAGGTCCAATACTCAATTGTTTTGTCCAAGTTTCTTTCAACCATATACATTCATCACCCATATATCAAATCTAGGATTATATTGACGTCTGGAACTAATAACAACGATACAAAGTAATCCATTCCTTACAAAAGGATACCAATCCTCTTTATCAAATTTCATTTCATTGGGCAACTTTATGCATCCACACACTTCATCTCTGCCATTAAATGATATGATAATGTTACGAATCACTTTATTTTTCCAACGTAAAGCACCATTTAAGTCCCCCTTGGAAAAAGAATTCTCCACAATAATTCCATGCCCTAGCTTATTTTTTCTTCTCCAAGAATTTGTATTCAATGAGTACACATCAACTCCAGAATAAAATGACTCTCTTATCTTCCTAGAAAAAGAAATTCTGACCAATATGTAGTCATTGGTTTCTGGATCATAACCAAATCCAAGACCAATATGTAAATGATTTCTAACCTTACTAAGCTCGGTACTGGATATTCCGGTCTTGCTGGGATCTCTTTGAATTCACTAGTGACAGGATTAAACAAAAAATATGCGTCTCTAATTTCAGAAACTTTTAGACACAAAACATCATTACATGAACCTACCATTCTAAAAGTTACCCTGCCATATTCCTTTATAGATGGAATAGTTATGTTAACAATTTCACTAAATGACAAGGATATTATACACGTACCACCAAAAGTGTCAACACGACGTGTAACAGCAAAATAGCCATTGTTGCTGAGAATAGATTGGTTAACATGCTTGGTGATGAATATGGGATCTTTGATAAGATTACACCATGATTGGCAAACGCACTTTTTTGCAAGAGTGACTTGATGGGCAATCTTTCAAATATTTCCATTAATAGAGCTTCGATCAGGAAGATCGTTCATCATTGCACTCCACGTCTCTCTATTAAACAATCAAATTCAGCCTATTGATTGTTTAGGCTTTTAATCTGAGAAGAAAAAAAAAATCCAGAGAATATTATTGCATGGTTTTATATGCTTAGGCCTACGTTGTTTGGGGCATGTTAGTTTTTGCATGGAAATAAATAGTATTTTTTTTTTTTTTTACAATTTGAATATTCAAAAATTTGACTTGGTCTCCCAAAAAAAATTTGAGCTATTCTAATGAACCTCCTAACAAGAAAAGGAAGAATATTTTGACTAAGTAATTTTACAAACATACCTTTATTTTCACAACAAAATTTACAAATACTAATTAATTAAAGTGGTTGAGTATAAGTGATGGACACAATTATTAATTATTAACTCACTACTTTTTCTCTACCATTCTCAGTTTATCACTTCAATAATAATAAAATTTGTTTTGCAACCAATTTTATGTCCATAGAATTATTGATATTGAACAACTCAAATAACGACTTTTGAGGTCTCTTAAAAAACAACTAGTTGGCACCCTAAAAAAGAAAGTTTTTCTAACAATTATGCAAAACAAACCAAAGAAAAATTAAGAACACAACAAAATTAACAATGAAATTAAACTAAAGTTTATACAGTGAGTCAAGCACTCCATGTCATCAAATCTCTTTAATATTTGATTCTGCCAGCCCATGAAATGAAAGAGATTTTCTTATTCCTTGAATAGGTTGGGTCAAAATGGCACAAGTGAAAATATCATATCGGCCTCTATATTTTGGGGTCACAATCAATTTGGTTTCTATATTTTAGATTTTTACTAGTAGTCAATTTGGTTTCTACATTTTGATCTTTGTTATTTTCAACTGACAGTCAATTTGGCCACTACCGATAACTCACTAACAGAAAATGCATATGTGGCACAATGCATGCACAACTGGCACATGTGACGCTGACGTGGTGAATAAAATAATAATATTTAAATTTATAATAAATATTTTAAAAATGCAACGTCAATATTAAAATTAAAAAAAAAAATTAATTTCTCAGATTTTAAAGATATGAATAAAAAAATGGTAAGAGGATTCCCAAATTTTCTTGCATATTCTTGTACTTTTTTGGCAACCAAACACAAACCCGGATTTGGACCCCCAATTTGAACAACATTTCATTTTATTTCAAGAGAAAAAGGGTCCAGTTTACAATATTAAATATTTACGATGAATATTCAAATTCTCTTCTTTATTCTCTCTCACTCTCTCAAATCCAGTTTACAAGATTAAATATTTACGATGAATATTCAAATTCTCTTCTCTATTCTCTCTCACTCTCTCAAATGCATACCAATCATAAGCTTTTTCTTCCTCTCGATCTACTACTTCTTGGTGACTTGGCTTTAATGCCACTTTCTCATTTTCTTTGGTTTTGCTTCAAGTGTGAGATTGTGCACAACCTCTTAGATTTTTCTTTTTCGACTTCACATCACTGTTATAGGAGGAGGAGGAGGAGGATTAAGAACTTCTATGGAATACTCTCTCTCTCTCTCTCTCTCTCTCTCTCATTTTTTTTTTTTTTTTTGAGAAACAAACACACACACACACACAAGGAAGAGAAAAAAGGGTTCTAACACAAAGACACACCACAACTCCACTCAAAAGCCATGGTAACTTTTACTCTCTCTCAGTTGTTGAGATGGCTTTTATATATGTCCATTGAAATTAACGATGTGTTAATTTAATTTATGTTTGGTTTCCAAGAAAGTGTAAGAAAATGCAAGAACATTTGGGAATGTTCTTACAATTTTTTCTACCTTTAAAATTTGAGATTTATTTTTTCAATTTAAATGCTAATGTGGCATTTTTTTTATTTATTAAAAATTATTATTTTATTCGCCACATCAATGTCTCATGTGCCAGTTGTGCATGTCGTGTGCCGCGTATGCATTTTCTATTAGTGAGTTAATGATAGAGACCAAATTGATTGTTACCTAAACGCAAAGATCAAATTGATATTTTCTTCATGGCAAAAAAAATGCATAAATAAACAAAACTGATTCATTCTTTTGATTGACAAAGCTTTTATGTAAAAACACAATTTCAAAGGGGAATACTAAATAAAACAGAATAATAAATAGCACAAAAAAATTTATTTATTAGATTTGGATACCAAATTTCAATTCGTTTTAATGTAAACCGCAAGGATAGCTACAAAATAAATAAAAACAACAGAGATAATGGAAATAAAATTCTCCCTAAACCAAGACTTCTTACGCTCTCTTTTGACACAAACTTTTGTTCCTTCAATTGTGACTAGGCTCTCAATGTGATTGACCACCTCTATCTCGGCTACAAAATTTGAACCCATAACATCTGCATAAGTAATATCATGAGGAGGTTTTATCTGGTGTAGATCATAAAGGTACATTGTTGAGGAAGTTGCAAAGAGAAGTTCTTCATTCCTGCCACATCCAACAAAGCTCCATGCTAGGAGAGGTCCAATACTCAATTGTTTTGTCCAAGTTTCTTTCACCCCATATTCATTCATCACCCATATATCAAATCTAGGTTCATATTGTTGTCTTGAACTAATAACAACAATACAAAGTAATCCATTCCTTACAAAAGGGTACCAATCATTTTTATCAAATTTCAATTCATTGGGCAACTTTATGTATCCGCACACTTCATCTCTAATATTAAACGATATGATAATGTTACGAATTATTTCTTTTTTCCTAATTGCACCCCTCCAATGTAAAGCACCATTTAAGTCCCCCTTGGAAAAAGAATTCTCCACAATACTTCCATGCACAAGCGTATCCTTTCTTCTCCAAGAATTTGTCCGCAATGAATACACATCAACTCCTGAATAAAATGACTCTTTCATCTTCATAGAATAAGAAATTCTGACCAATTTATAGTCATTGGTTTCCTGATCATAACCAAATCCAAGACCAATATATAAAAGAATTTCAACTTCACTAAGGTTGTGTACGGGATAATCAGGTTTTGGGAGCTCTTTGAATTCACTTATGACAGGATTAAACAAAAAATTTGTGTCTCCAATTTTAGAAATATTTAAACACAAGATACCATTACATGAACCTACAATTCTAAAAGGTGCCCTGCCATGTTCCTTTTTAGATGGAATAGTTATGTTAAAAACCTCTCGAAATGTTTCATAAGAGAACAAAGATATTAAACATTTACCACCAAAAGTACCAACACGGCGTGTTACAGCAAGATAGCCATTGTTGCTACGATTAGATAGGTTAACATGCTTGGTGATGAAGATAGGATCTTTGATAATATCATACCATGATTTGCAAACAGACTTGAATTGTAAGATAGTCTTGATGGGTAATCTTGAAAATATGTCCATTAATACATCTTCAGGAAGATCATTCAACATTGCACTCGACATCTCTCTATGAAACGATCAAATACAGTCTATTTGAATGTTGGGCCTTTAATCTGAGAAGAAGGAAAAAAAGAATTCAGGGAATATTATTGCATGGTTATACGCATAGACCTACTTGTTTGGGGCATGTTAGTTTTTGCATGGCAATATATAGATGTTTACAAACTACAAAGCAGCGGCAGAGCCAAGTTAATCCAAGATTTAGTTTTTTACAATTTGAATATTCAAGGTTTTGACGTGGTCTCCGAAAATATTTGAGCTATTCTAACGAAGATCCTAGCAAGAAAAGGAAGAATATTGACTCAATAATGTTAGGGGCACAACTTTTCTCCCAACGAATTTCACAAATATAAAAGTGATTGAGTGCGAGTAATGAACACAATTGATACTTATGGAGCCTGTGTGTTGTAGAGTTTTGGTCAAAAACTTATAGAACATATAATATACAAGAAAATATTGATGTCAACAACAAATAATCATGTGATGAGAAAATAAATGATACAAATATTTCGCTTTCTATATAATCTACTCACAGAAAACATTCCACACCATTACATCACAGCTCTCAAATTGAAACTTTATAAGTTATCATTAAAAATGTGCAGCAGTCTACAACAACAACCAAAAAAAATAAAAACAAAAACCTAAATCTAAAAGGTGCAATGACGTCCATGAGATTAAAAGAGACAGAAGTTTAGAGAAAAACGAATTAGGCCATGGACGATGGTTATAATTCCTTTGGGAATGGATTCATATTTTCAATGGTTGTGTAAGTTCACCTTTAATTTCATATAAGCATAATCCATCAACACAAACATAGAATTTCAACCTATCTACAAAACTTGTTGATAAAAGTCATATGGTATACAACAAAAAGGTAATAAATACAAAGAAAAACCTATTCAATTTGATGGAAAAAAAAAAAAAAAATACCCGCCTAAGTTGTAGGCAGAGTAGAGAGAAGGAAAGAATACAGCTCAAAAAAAAAATAGTAGAGAGAAGAATACACCAAAAAACCGTGTATATATAGAGAATTTCAAGTTGCGAATGAGTTGATATGAACAAATAAAAAAGGAGTTTAGATAAAAATCAAATACTATCTTTTGTTATATTATTATCACAAAAAACAAAACGTAGTCTAAAAAAAAGATAAAAAAATGTAGGTTGATGCACAATAGTATTTACTATTTAATTCTATCTTATTTGCTTTTTCTTTAAAAATAAAATTATATCCTATTTGCTTCTATGTTTTTTAAAAAAATTCTATCCTGTTGATTTTAGATTTGTTGATAATACACAATTATATATACGTTTTCTTTCTTTCTTTTTTTTTTATTCTTTTTTTTTATGCATAAGGTGCTTACAATTGTGTGTGTGTGTGTATGTATATATATATATATATATATATATATATATATATAGAGAGAGAGAGAGAGAGAGAGAGAGAGAGAGAGAGTTTCAAGTTGTGAAAGAAGCTGATATGAACAAAAATGAGAGTTTAGGTGAAAATCAAATACTATCTTTTGTTACTTTATTATTAGGAAAAATGTGGTGTAGGATTCATGTTTATCCAAAAAAAAAAAGAAACGCAAAACGCAGTAAACGCATCTATTTGGATAATTGGATACTGCGTTTTGCGTTTTCTTTTTTTCTTTTTTTGGGAGGTGTGGGGGGCAGAAGCGTGTTTCAACAAGTACCAGTGGATTCTGTGCACTGTTCACAGGACCCACAAATCTCTTTTTTAAACAAAACTTTTATTAAAAATAAGTCCCACAATACTATTTACACATTTAAAAATTATTTTATTACAGCGTTTTCAGTTTTTAGCGAAAGCGAAATAAACGTATCCAAACGAACCATAGTCTTAAAAAAGGAACAAAAACGTAGGTAGATGCACAATAGTTTAAATTTATGACCTTTTGGCAAACGTAGGTGGTGAAGGTTGCAAGCAGAGGATATTACATGCATCAAGTCATCCTTTGTACCCCATATGCTCTGCTTGCAAACGTTCACCAAACACCGCTCTCAAAACCCAAAGGAGCAACGTCTTTTTTGGGAAATTTTCTAAAAAATCCAAACAGATTTTTGCATTACAACTTCAATCCATTGAAGAAAATGAACTTCACTTCTGACATAACATTATATGATGCTCACCAAGAAGACTAAAAATAATTTACTAATTCGTTACACTACAGATTCTATGTGTGTAAAATCTGAATATGCCGGCCCAAGTGTCCAGCTAATAAAACTCATTCTGACTTTAACATTGTCTAAAAGAAACATAAACCATGTAGCAAAAACGAGGCTTCATAACCTGCTCTTCCCTATTGCAACATCAGCTTCTTCTCTCTTTTCCTTTTTATTGATAAGTTACACACATGTAATAGGGTTTGAACTCACGACTTCTTGCAACATCAGCTGTTCCTCTAAAGTAGTAACACCCATGAAGCTAGGAGCATCAGCTTCCCTAACCATAATTATTTGGAGAATCTCTGGAACAACAAAAGGGGTTTTTGTATACCATCTGGCAGTATCAACTGGGCAGGATTTCCTTTGAAGTTTATGAGTAAAAAGGGCACCACTACCCAATGATGAAGAAGCGTGGCCTTGTTGAAGGTATGGAAGTTATACACCATACCGTCTTAGAGCTTTGCTTAAAGTTGGCATTACATTATATGCTTGGTACGATCTTCTAAGCTCAATAATGGAACCCACCTGACAAACAAATGTCAAGGCTCATTAGACAAATTGCATACATAAGACAACTGTACAAACCATTTAGATAAGAGCATTGTTGGAGTCGATAGAAGGCATAATTCGGTAATTTATCTTAAATAGTATTTCCAATGGAGACGTTCAAGATTGAAATCTCCCCCCACCCTCCACCAGTGAAAACATATACATATATGGCTAGGTTAACTGACAATAGTCTAGAGTCAATTTAGAGTTTTAATATTTGTGGTAATTTAATAAGAATTTTGAGCTTCAACATGCTCGCAAAATGCAATAAGTGGCACATATTTAAATCAGCATTAGTCAACTTTCAGAGGAAGCTATCTCTAGAATTCTAGATAGCGTGGCAAAATGAGCACATGCATATCTACAGGACCTAAAGTTAGTAAAGTTAGTACTATACTTACAATGATCAAGACAGATGTGAACCCAATTGCAAATCCTGCATTTATACGGCGCAAGTAATGATCCAGTATGGTTGATGTGGTTGCCAACAAACTTAACAACAGGCCTCCTGTGCAATGTCCACAAAAGAATGGCCAAAAACCAGCAAGCAAACAAACAAAATTTAAGTCACTATTTATAGTGGAATAAAGTTGAAATTGCACATTATGCTACTTTGATTTAAATACAGACCCCAAAAGCGTGTCGATGCCTGAATCTTTGTGAGGTATTCTATGGTAGCCTTCCCAGGTTTTATGTTTGGTATCCTTGCACCCATCTTATTTAAGTAATCAGCAATTTCCTTTGGCAAGTTGGCCTGGACAGAATTACCATTTAAGAGAGACCTTTTTACAAAGATGAAAACTGAAGGATTATAAGACTTCAAATCAAGGGGCTGCTTAGCAAAATATAGCAGATTTCATTGCTTGTTTTAACTAGTATAAAGAGATAATCAATTGAGTGAAAAAACATGTCATAGTAAATCAAGGTTAGAGATATAGCCTCATTTCACATTCTAAGAACTACCCTAAACGATATAAGATGGTATTATTAATGGTTCTATACTTCTGTTTCAAATTATGATAATGATGTTTGAAATGGCTTTTTATTTCTAAACATTCATATGGTAAAAAAAAAAAATCAAAATTTAAAAAGCTTGTTTATTCATTTGCATTCCTCAATCACATTTACATTGTGCCAACATAGAAGGTGCATGCACCAGTGTGAAATTATATTTAATTCATAAACTACCACAGCTTGACTTAGGTGCCGTACTGATTTCAATCCTTCAAATCGTCACTTAGTTCTGCCAAACGTCAGACAGTATAAAGGTCCAGAATATTTTGAGCCATAGAGGCCATGCTTCGAGAGGGAGTCCATCACAAATTTTAGCACAAAATAAAAATGGACCACTTGGCTTTATATTTTTGTGTCATGTAACTAAGCAGTGATTTCCAAAGAAGATTAAAATCCTAGAGGAGAGGAAAATCATGAAAACAATATATTGTCGAAAGATTGTCTAGCAGCACATAAATTTCTAGGATAGTAGAAGTGTAGAACATAAAGTTAAGAAGAAACTTACAATGTCAAATATATTAAATAAGAAGACAAAAAACGCATATATTGTATAGTAAACCCAAGGCTTTGCACCAAGAGAAGTTTCGGGGTTCAATATTTCCTTCACATGCTCCCAGAAAGGTGATCCAAGGAGACTGCCAAATGAAATGCTGTGTTAGAGTAAATTCTTTACAAAACAAATACAGTTGACAAGTAAGAGAACTTTTTCCTTTTCTGTTTCTTTTTTTGTTTGTTTTTTTTCCTGTGGCCTGAATAATAAGCAGTGAGCAAGGCAGCTAATAAGACGCATGCATAAAAAATGAACAAGAAAAGGATGCTTCAACTGTTTTCAGGGTGTACAGATACAATGGGTTCTCAAGCTCAAGATGCAAAATGCACATATAATCATCTAAATCAATCGTGAGTGAAATAACCTTGCAAGAATGCTGGGAAATCCCAAGAGGTAAGTGGCAGTAAGAACGGGCTGCATTCCAGATGGATTAATATTGAAAGGGATATAGGGCTCCACTTCAGTGACTGGGGAGTCCTCTCTGTCCAAAAAACAAAAGTGTCAATGAACCAATTATATTACCAGATACCATAATTTAGTGCTCAGACAATGCTTAGGTATATGGTGAGGACAACTTCCACTAGTTTGTTACCTATTGCATATTATTAGTCAATATTCAAGCAATCAAACATACAACATATGATAGTAGTAACAAAAGACAGAACTATAGAGTAACTCTTGCCAAAATAATCTCATCAAGCAATATTGTGGGAAAAAAATAAAACTAGGATAAAGTAAACTTGTGTAATGTATATATGTTTAAGAAGAAAGAGACAGTAAGTTTTGGACAAACAATGGTATTACCTTGCAGCAGAAGCAAGTTTGAAACCATAATACTGCAGCTTAATTTTCCTACAACCTTCAGTTACCACAACTGCCCACATAGTGACCACAGTGAAAATACCCAACACTGCAAGTACATAGGGCCACCAACTGACAGCACTTCCTGCAATATAAATTGATAATGTCACCTACTGAAATGTTCTATATGTTTCAGCATAAAACATTTACCACATTTTCTGCCATTTGGTAGAGCTGAAAATCTCAACCAATGGAAAACTTTTTCCACAATCAATGGAAAATAAGCCAAAAGAGGCATAAAAGGTTTCATGCTTCTTAGAAGCATAAAAACATTTCCATGGCTTCCCTTCTCCACAAAAAATTCCACAAAAAGCTTTCATCTCAACATTAAGCCTCTGTGTGCGTGTGTGAACTGCCTCTCTAAACATTGCTCTCTCTCTATGTTGGATTTCTTTTTCTTTTTCTTTTTCTTTTTCTTTGGATTTCTTTTGTCCACAAAGAGGCAAAAAATGTTTTTATGCTTCCATGGCTTCCCTTCTCCACAGAACAGACCATATAAAGCTTTCATCTCCACACTAAGCCTGTGTGTGTGAGAGAACTTCCTCTCTAAAATAATGCTCTTTTTGTTGGATTTTTTTTTTTTTTTTTTTTTGGCTTGGGATTTCTTGTCTGTCCGGGTTTCCAATTCTGTGCCCAAACACAACAAAAAAAAAAATAGTGAATCAATGTCATTCACTTTTCTGTTAATTTTGTGAAGTTATTCTATGTGGGTTTTTTTCTAGGGTGTTTTTCATGGTTTTGGAATGGTAATTGTTTGTGAGTTTGTGTTTATTTGTGGTGATTGAGGAATGGGTGATTGTGCAGTATCTAAATTACTGTTCTACAATGACAAGAATTAAATGAAATACTTATGAATATACCAGCCACAAGAAAATGATAGTCAAATGGCAAACTAGGTTCAACCTTATGACTAAAAATAAAGATCTCAATAAATGCAATAAATGTCATATAGATTTGATTGAGTTTGTGTAAATTAATGTTTATAAAGTTCTACTTTGCCAACTGTTTCAAAATAAATTTATGTATGTCAATTTAAAATCTTAGATGGGCACAAAATTTGTTTTTAAGTAATTGAATTTTGAACTGCTTATTACTAGTTTACACAAATGATTTTACACGGTTAGGATTTAACATAATATTCCATTAGAGGTTCTGAAATTAGGGCTACATCATGCTCTGATTGTGATGTTAAACATCAAACTTAAGAAGATGCAACAGAAATTAAGTCATGAGCAACAAAGACAAGCTTGACCTTCTCTCATTAAACTATAAAATATAAGAGTAGATTGAATAATATCAAAAAATATTTTACACCTAGAAAAAGGGAGGCAGAGATCAAAATATTTATAGATTTGAGTTCATCTCTTATCACAAACCTGAGAGCTGAGACAGCATTTTGTATAATGTTTCCGTATAGCCCGTCAATATTCCCACACATATAATTAGAGATGAACCTTGACCTGAAATATGCATAACAGGTCAGACTAGAAGAGAAGATTACATCATACAAGATCAGACAATGTACCTAATTACCTAAAACTTGATAGTGCGTTACCATCGTGTCTACTTTTTCTTTCTTTTTTTGGAATGGAAGAGAACAAAACAAGAAAATAGATTATCTCTTTCATCTTTAGAAGGAATAGAATCAACCAGAGGTCCAATGTACTAGATCAACTAGAATTGGCAATACCAGCATTTCTGGTTGGAGTATGGCAGTACACCCTTCTAAGACAAAAGGTGCCGCTATAAAAATACCGACAACCACATCAGAAGGGAAAAACTAAAAAGAAAGAAGCTAGGAGTTTGAAGGAATCATTAAGCAGTTGATTCTGTAATGAAATCAAATATTGAAGAGAATGAAGCACACAGTAGCACAAACCCTATCAAAGAAAAGAATGATCACATATTCTACAGTAGCATTACATTTTGATACATTCTCTCATAGTTCAGCATTTGAGTTCTAATATTATATAGCCCTCCCAGGCAAAAAATCTCTCATGCTATTCCTAAAATAATTGCAAAATAACTTCTTTGATCCTAAGCAATACAAAAGATTTCTAGATAAGAACACATTCAATACATGCATCAGAAAAATTATATGTGCTATATGAAAATTTCTGGTCATATATGTTTTTCAAATCAAAATCTTTTGTTCTGAACTTTAGTACTGAACCTTTCTTCTTAGCATAAGCATTGACTGACCATATACTCTTAAGAAAGTCAATCACAGGTTCAAAAATAATCTAAACAAAATAAAGCATCTAAAATGTTTCCCATTATTTATTTATTTGATAAATATCATACTTGACATAATGTCCTGTAATCTAGAAGAATAAAAAATTTTCATTGATTGTTTTCTTTACAGGAAAATTAAGATTTATAAACAAATATAGTGTGAATAAATAACGACAAGAGAAGTATAAGAAATACAATAAAAATGCAAATTAATATGTCAAGAATACTACCAAATCCAGATTCTGATATGGTATCACAGATCCATGTCGTAGTCATTGCACCACAGACCAATAAAAGAGCTGTTACCATCACATGCTTGACCCTGCCAAATTCATAAAATTGTAAGCCCTAAAAGAAAATCTCTTTCAAAGAACAAAGAAAAAAATGATAATCTTGGCCCAGAACCTTTTGGCTTGGTGGCACAGCCCATTTTTTTTTATGGTGGAGAAATTGGGTGAAATTCCCACCCCCCCCCCCCCCTCCCCTTTTCCCCACTTGTAAGCAAAAATCAAAATCAAAATATAATCATCTTGTTACTATGGTATCATGATCAACTAACTGTTACCAAAATTGATACACATACTATAGTTTGAGGATTGCGTGCATTGAATATAGCATAGATATCAACCATCAGTTAGAAAGAAGAACATTATATAGTAAAAAACAGACATTAAGACATGCTAGGTGAAGTAGTGGATAAGGCAACCCAACATCTTTGATATCAGAAAGAAAATGTATTGTCAAATCATCTTTAGAGCATTTTACTTCCAACTTGTGAAAGGAAATTGAAATCTTAGAAAATTTTTGAAAATGATTTCTTCCCAGCAAATTACCTATGACTCGCTGCATAAATTGAATATTGAAGAGAGTAGCAAGCAACTGTCACAGCCTCCAATATTGCGAAGCCAAGAGACATCCACCATCTGAAATAAGAGACATTCATAGGGTTGGGGATCTTCAAAATACATTTACGAAACAAACACTACAAAATTGTGTAGCAAAGACTCGCTCACTGCTTGAGATGAATAACTAGACACACATATAACTCTTAATCTTCTCATGGCCATCTAAGCCTTCCTTCCGTAGCTTTACTAAGGAGGGAACTACATGACAGAGCACCTGTACATCGAGTTCATAAAATTCAGCTCAGATATTGAATAGCATATATCTAATAGAGAGCCTATAAAATAAGAATTCAGCACATTTGTGTATCATGGCAGAAGAAATGCAGCAACCTGCATGATAATTGATGCTATTATCTGAGGACTGATCCCAAGCTGAAAAAGCGACAGCTTAAGCTCTCCTGTGAAATCACCAAGTTCATCTGCCAGAAGCAACATTAATGATTATACACATGTATAAATTGAAGGGAAAAAATTGAAGTTATAATAAATGAAGGCATTGAATTTCCATGGTTGCAAAAACAAGTTTTTGTTCATTCATGGCAGAGAAATCATATAGGTGTTAAACAGTATAGGGATAGTCATATGGACATCATAAACATATATAAATACATATATGTACACTTTTTTTTTTTTTTTTTTTTTTTTGTAACTTACCAATAGAGCCTGAGACAAAGCTGAGGTAATCTTGAGGTACCAATCTTCTATCAAATCCAGGTAAAGGAATGAAATATCCAACACGACTAATTATAATTAGTACAGCTGTCACAAATAACCTACGACGTATCTCACTCTTGAAAAATGATTCAGCAGCATTATTCAGGACAGAACTCAGCCGTACAAAATCTAGAAACCTATTTTTAAACATTTTGGGTATGTGCTGTACAGTCTTAGTGTTATTAATCTCAAGCAAACTAAGAGTATCTGCCCCATCATCGGGCTTCAAAGGTACAACATTAAAATTTTGAGATGCTGTAGATGTAGCATCAACACTCACATAGTCACTTCGGAGCTGATCTGAGAAATTAACACGGAATTTTTTGTTTACTTTGGAGAAGAAAGGCTTGTTTTGGAACAGGAAATGCCTCCTGTGGGATTCCAAAGGATTTCTCTTAAAGGTAACTTGGGTTTTGGCAAACAGTGGATTACAAAATTGCAGACCACGTTCCGCAAGTCCACCTGTGATTAAGATGTAATAGTTGCACAATAAGTCCAGATACAAATATATCTGTATTCAGTATACCAAAGTCATCCAGGAAGCTATACTATTATTTACTGTGAAGCCAATTGGTGATATAGCAAATGATATAGCATGTTAATTATATGAAGCAAAACACTACAAGAGAAAGACTTCCAGAAAAAGTTTTCCAACCCAACAGATGAGGATGACAAAAGATTGCTGACCCCAAGCTTCCAAAAGTAACACAACTTCAATGGATGACTGCAATGTCTAAATGTGCCCTTTTGATTCCTTATTACTTTACAATTTGAAGAGGAAGGCCAATTAAAAGAGACAGAAATGTTAATCTGGAGCTAGACTAAGTATAACTCTTCTAGTGCATTCACACAACCCACAATGAACGATTATCAATAAACCCCATCATTCATATTATGAAAAATATAAAAACGAATGGCTCTAGTGTGAAATGTCCCATGTTGGGATTTTGCCCCATATCCATCTAATGTTCACAAAGATGAAACGCTATTTGCCACAGAAATCAACTCCAGCATGCAATTCTGAACACAATCAAAATTCAACACAGCAACAATTTTTCCCATAGTAACCTTAAACAATGTAATTCTTTAGGAGAGCTTTGCGTACACACTCTCTGTACTTAAGGTCTCTCCTCCATGTCAATAAAAGTTACATCTTCAAATATACAAAAAAAAATAATAAATAAATAAATAAATAACAATTGTAATTAAAGTAACAATCTTTTAGGCCACATACAGCTTAATCACATTATCCTAATAGATAATACACAGAAACAATTCTCATACTAACAAATCCACAATCCCAATAATTCTCCCAAATTTCTTACGTTACTTATCAAAAAAAAAAAACAAATTCTTCAAAACTAAAACACAAACACACAACACTGTATATTATCAACCTTGGCTAAACCAATGCAAGTAACTCATAAACTGAAAATTTAGCAAACCCCAACAATAACTATCGAAAAGAAAAACTTTTGCTTCGACCAAAATCATCGCACACACAAAACACAAAGAAGCAAAATTCCCACATGTCACGCCAAAGAAAAAAAGCACTAAGCCAAATAAAATTTAAGAAATTGCATTTAAAGAATGACACCCTCTTGGTTTCTTATGAAAAAAAATGATAATCAAGTCCAATAAACAAAACGAAAGAAACAAATTTACAGACTTTTCTTCACTTTTCCTTTCTTTTCTTTGCTTTTGCTTACTTTAACTTTGTTTTTCCTTTGGTTTTATCAGGAAACAAACTCAAATGAACATAATAAAGCAAAAACTGACCTGGGATTTTGGTGGGTTTTATGGGAAAGAGTTGGGGATGGAAGTGGTGCGAGCTGAGAAGAGTTGCCTCCATGAGGAACAAAGTACAAACACACTCAAGCTTCTTCGAGTTACAAAAAAATAGACTACTATACCATCTTCTTTTGAAGTAGAGAGTTAATTGGTCCGGTCGGTCGGTCTTGGCCTAAAACAAAAAGGGATTACACTGTCAAATGAGAGAATGCCATGTAAGCAATGTTACCAAAAATATAATAAAACCTACCACACCAAATATCAGCTGTCATTATGTGCGATAGGTTGTATTTTTCTGTTTTCCTGTAAAACTGCTTACGTGTCATTTAATCATTAGAGAAGACCGGACCGAATGTAATCTCTTTGAGAGAAGTAAGGAATCCTCTACTTTGTTCGAAAATAACAAGAGGTTGTTTTACGTGTAGATGGCATGCTAGCGTGTTTGGGAATTGGGTGTCGTTTTGTAAGGTGCAAGGTTTGGGCTTCGGTTTATGGAAGAAGGATTTCTGTTGAAGTGTTTGTCAAGATCCTTATAATTCAACTAGTTAGCAACTCTTGATATTCCTTGTTTAAATCTTCTCTCTTCGGTTTATCAAATTTTTAAAAGAAGAACAAAGAATTGAAGTATTCATTTTTTAATGGTTAAAAATTTACCTAAAAGTAGTTTTTTTTTTCCAATTTTTTTTTGGGATTTATTGTAATCATTTATAAATTAAGTTTATGACGTTCTAGTCCAAATACAAGATTCAAAGCATGTCAACACTATTTGAGGTATCACAATCTTTTTCACTATATTTTTGACATTCTTATAATGACATGTGTTGTACTACAGTGTCCTCAAGCCACATGAATTTTTAGGTTAACTTTGATATCATTTGTCATGAGTCATGACTCAAATAAACGTCCACACTAGTATTATACATCCAAAAGAATCAATCAATTTGCCATCAAGATTTATCCTAATCTCTCATGCAACCAAATCAACTTAGTACAAACTTTTTTTTTTTTTTTTTTTTGAGGAACAAGATCAACTTAGTATAAACTTGATTTAATATATTGCAAAAAAAAAAATTGGTATCAAGGTATTGCAAATTTTTTCATTTTTAAGTTATTATAACAAAATTTTCAATACATATTAAAGCCACTATTGTGACCGAGTATTATAGTTATTGTAATTAATTATAATTATAATATATATATAATAATTGGACAGTAGACATTAATGTAAATGAAAGGGAAATCTTGCGCTGCTATTATTTCTATTATTATTAATTTATTGCGTTACAACTTACATGATACATTGAACAGCACATAAATAAAACAAGAGTTTTCTGCCTAGCTTTAGCTTTATGAATTTTTAGGTACAACATATATAACCAGTTGGTCCACTCAGAGCTAGTATGTCCATTCCTTTGGAAGAAATATCTCTGGTGAAGAATTTTGATTTTGGGACATAACGCAACATTGTGCTTGTAAGTCCTTGCCATTCTTATTTATGTTTGAACTGCAATCTCTATCTTTGGTACCACTTTTGGCATCTGAAAAATACAGTCTTCTCTGTTAGTGATAGATCAAACACAACTAAGAAGATTGTTTCTCAAAAAAACACAACTAAGAAAGCTGCCAAAAAATAAAGATCCCAATGATTAGAAGCAAAACCTTGTCGAGGTGATATTTGCAAGCCTAATGCATGCACATTGAGGTTCAGAGCTTGAACCACTCGAGAAGGAAGGAGAACCGGAGAGCAAGCTGCATAGTAATAAGCCCAAGGTTATATATATCTTTATGTAATGGATATATGTAACTCAAATATTACATGACTACATATAGGTGAAAGAAGGGTTGCATGAACTTCTAATTAAATTATATCTTATGTAGTGTAACATTAGGTTCACATGTATTTAAAATCTACAGGTCTCACGTTTATGTGACAGAAATGTAATATATATTTATGATATAAAATATTTTTCATAGAAGATAAACACATCATGATTCATGAGTCCAAGTGTTTGACAAGAACTAAATATAAATGTTAAGTGTAAGACTAATTTTAATCCTTAATTTGATTATGATCAATTATTGATAAATGATCTTCTAGTCAAAGTAGTAATATTTGACAACAAACATGGCTACATTGTTGCTTGCAGGCACATATACATTGAGAAGTATGAACACGGACATAATATGACACAAGATTCAACAATATGATAATTATTTAAAAATTAAGACAAGACATGATAGAAATATGACAATTAATTAATCAATTAATATTAATTGAAATACTTTATTTATTTATATTTTAAGTTTTCAAAATAAATAATAACTATCAAAATCTTTAAAATATATATAAAATCAAAATAAAGTTTTAAATAAATTTTCCTCCCCAAACCCTGAGAGAATGAATGCAAGAGTGTCACCAAGGTGGGTGTTCATATTCAACACAAACATACACCTTGAAATTCAAAATAGGTTAAATATTGTACCAGGCTTCTTTTTTGATTGGAAATTGGTCTCTGCCCTTTGTGGAAGGAAAACTCCAGTACCGCATGATCTTCTTCCTGACTCAAGGAAAATAGCTTGCATTCCAGGTCCTCCAGCTGCCCAGTTGGGGCCATTTTTCTGTCTATGTTGTGGTCTTGAGCTAGATTTATAATTCTGATGACACATATTCTTAACTGTTACTAATGATATCAATTCTCACATTTTAACAAGTTGGAAAAAAAAAAATTGAAATTGACTATTAACACTTAACCCAAAAAAGAAAAAGTGAGCCTCAAATTGAAACGTTAAAAGCTCTAAGCTGTGAAAACTTATTCATTCTCAAATTGAAAAAGTGAGAATGAATTAGTTTTCACAGCTTAGATTGTTATTTTTATTTTATTTTTCTAAGTTATATATTTTTACTGGATCATGATTTCACAACCTCATACTCTAATAGGATAGAAGAAAGAGTCAAAAATTGCAAACTCTTTAGCAAACGTTGTTAAATTTAGCTAATAGAAAAACTCTCACGTGATATCAGCCTCCAATCTCAAGATGAACAACTTCCACCAATTTATTTAAATCCGTCACAACTAAATTCATGGTTTCTAATCTTATTCTTTCACTATTAGTTAGGCTTTAGCAATGTCAAAAGCTCAAAGCTTTTGATTCCTATCAAGCTTATTATTTTGTGCCTATCTATAGAAAATCTAAAAATATGTGCCTTCAAAAGTCTAAACTCTATATATATATATGACCGCTCAATTATGGATGATATTTGCAGTATATATCTTATTTTATTAAGAAAAAAAAATGCTTTTGTAAATGAGTAAGAAGAAGGTGAATGTGGATGGGGTGGTTTTTAGTCAATCTTGTCAAACTGGGTTCGGTATTGTCATCCGAGACCATGAAGGAGAGGTAATACAGCTTTAAGTAACACAAATTCACCAGCCACTAGATGAAAGAGAGGTAATAGCAGCTTTAAGCAAACAAATTCACCAGCCGCTAGGACCTTTGGAAATTGAAGCAAAAGCTATGGAGGTTGGGGTTTCATTTACTTGGGATGTGGGTATAAGGGAAGTGATCTTTGAATGTGGCTCTAAGATTGTATATGATACTCTTTTGGGGTTATGTACACCACCTATGATTATCTCAAATATCTTGGTCAGGATATCTCTTAAGTTTCAAGATTTTTTACTAACTCAAGTGTCTCATGTTAGGCGTCAAGGCAACAGGCCGGCACATATATTAGCAAAGCATGCCAAAAATATGATTAATAATGATAATTTTGTAACATGAATAGAAGAAAATCTATCGCTAATGGAGTTAGTTACTGCTCATGATGTTCTTACTTCCCATATAAAAAATGTTATTACTTATTAGGGTTATAGTTTGACTGTTTGAATTGAGTCTAGTTTCAGCAATTAAATTACCGATAATGTGGCCTACAATAAATTTAATCCCAAAATAAATTGACAGTTGCAAGATTTATTTCAAAAATAGTAAGGCAACTCAATTCCCCCAAGGAAAACGTGTTATACTGTCACCAAATGAACTGCCAAAGTTAGAAAGATTTTTTTTGTCTCCAAAAAAATAATAATGATACGATATTTATATTAATTTTATTCTAGCCCTACAATCTCGACAAAAATTCCCTTTAAGGCCATAATTTTCCCTGAGTTCTCCTAATATCGTCAAAGGGAATAATTATTTCCCACTAGATATATTAGATTCGTTGAAAAAAATAAATTAATTAATATTCTTCATAAATTTGCATCATTCAAAAATACCCCTTTTTTTTTTTTTTTTTGCTTCCAAAATGGTGGGAAAAAATAAATAAATAAATAAAAGAAGAAATTCATAAAATTGTTTTTCATTCTTCACTAGTCTTAAAGTAGTGTTTGGTAATTTTCTTTCTTTTTCTTCAGTTCAAATAGCCACATCTCTCCTACATCAATTTATGCAACGCTGAGCTTCAAATGAAAGTCTGTTAGGTGGATGTGGATGATCTCCGTGTTACAAGTATGCATCTACTACATTGCCTATCTATAACCTCAGTAAGCAGATCAAAAATCTTCAAAATTCAAAACAATAAAATCCTAGCAAACCATATTCTTAAGTCTTAACCCAATTTCCTTGCTGGTCTTAAGTAACAAGAACAACACCAACATTAACAAGAACAAGAACAAAATTCTCTCCCTCACGCTAGAGAGAGAAAGAGAAACATAGAAGAAGTACCTGCGGGAGTGACTCTTTGGGCAATTTATGATGATGAAGTTGTTGGTGGTGGTGGAGTTGGTGGTGTTGCTGTTGTTGTTGCAGCCTCATATTCACCTAAAAATAGAAATCAAACACGAAGAATTTAAATCAACAAACAAAATTGCATTCAAAGTAGAGGTAAACTCATGGAGAACCAAGAAATTAAAAAACGAGTGCAACATACAACTTCACAAACAATAAACCAAGAAAAACAACTACCATGTAATAATAAAGCACGTACCTTTGTGTCACAAGCCTCATCTAGGACATGTGAAGGTAACCACAACATTCCTTCTTCAAAACCAACCTCACAAACATCCTCGGCAGCCATTAAAGAAAGAAAGAAAGGGATAGAAAGTGAAAGAGAAAGAGAGGGGCTTATTATGTATGTGTATATGTAGTAGTTCCTTTCTGGTTTCTTGTTCTGGAAATGAGTGAGAGAGAGGCTTTTAAGCTCCAACTTCTAACCTGTTACATAACTACAATAACACTATATAATATTTTTACGTGGAGAAAAAAAATCATATCCATATGTTTGGCTTCGGTGTGACAAAAATAACCACGCGCTTCTTTTACGCGTAATGTTTGGTTTCCATTTCGGTTTTTGTAATATAAGAAAATAATAGTAATAAAACATGGATGTATACGTGGAGGTTGGTTGGGTTGGGTTGGGTAAACCCCTCTCTCTTTGGTTGTTGCAGGGTTGTGTTTATTCTTCACTTGATGAGGATCTAGCTTCTAGCTCCATTAACCTTTTGTTTATTCTCAATTTTTCTTTTTCTTTTTTTAATATATGTTTTACATAACATAATTTTTAACAACGCTAAATATGCTATGCAGTAAGATTTTTTTTACAATATTTTTTTTATAATTAGTTAATATCACAAGTAGTGATTGGAATAACATCACTTTCATGCAAACCTATTATTGACACCACAAATTTATTATATTAGGTATTTCATCAAATGAATTGGATTGATACAAATGATGACACTTATGAGAACATTTTTTCTATGCTATAGAACTGTATTGTTCTTCTTACCCACCACACCAACTTTCCATACATTCTTTGAAAAGTTTGGTTTAACAAAGTGGGTTCCTTATCTGCTACATCTAAAATTTTCACATTCTGAAATTCTGACTTATGAGATTGGAGATGATTTGAGTTGAAGGCATGTCATTAGGGGATTGGTTTGAGAACTTTTTTGTTTTATTTTAACTAATCCATATTGAATGTGTTTTGTTTGGTACTCTAATCAACATAAAATTATGTGACTCACCTTATTTAACTGAGCCCCTTTTGATCATCAATCCGTTTGACAACTATTAGGGTGGAGCTGGTAATGACTAATGAATCAAATTCTTTGGATCGAATTATTACTAAATTTGGTAATGATTGGCTTCATAATCATAACCTGCCAAAATTTAACCAGATTAGTAGGAGGCCAACACTAAAATATTCTTACAATCTTTTAGATAACGTAATATGTAAATCATTTTGGAAAGTTGAAAAGAAACGAAGTTCATATTGGTTGACCAAACTTTAAATTCAAATCATTTAGGCCAACAAAATTTTCTTTCTAGATAGGTCCGGGTCAAGGAAGATCTTGCATCCCTGTATTAAATGAGCAAATATCAAAAGTATACAAGACCTTTAACTCACTCATACTACAAAACCTGCTGTTTTGATATAATTTTATCTAGTCATGAGAAATTAACTGAACAAATTGGTCCATTGAAATTGAAGGCAGCTGATATAGCATACATTAACATTGCCATACTACAGTACTTTCTAACATGTTTTTCCAATGCCTTTGGAATGGTAAGACAGTCACGGACACTAGGGAGATGTCATCGTGTATGAATGTCCTAAACCAACCACCAACTCGCCTGTAAGGTTTAGTTTTGGAAACCCTTCTTATCTCAAAGAAATTTTCCTCCATTAACACTATACTTGAGAATAAGTGATAGAAGCTTCGCTGACACACATTTTACTTGTTAATTTTATGAGCTCATGAGTCTCCTCATTCAACTGAACCTTATCCTTCTCCATCCGTTCTGCTACTATAAGTGGCATTTTGCCAGCTTTAGCATAAGTTCGTAGTAGGGAATTATATACCTCAGTACTCAAATGGCCAGCTTTCCTTAGAATGACCAATACTTTCTCTGCCCCTTCAACATTGCCTTGCTCCTCATATTTTTTAAACACTTCTCTAACCAACCTTTCATCAGGATTCCATTTTTTCACACTACCAACAGCTTTGGTAAAATAGTCTAAAACCTTTTCCATCTGTTTCTGATTTAAATAACCCCATGTAAGAAGCTCCCAAGTAGTGTAAGAAGGAGTGATGCCTTTTTCTACCATTTGATTGTAAAATTTTTCAGCCATTTCCATCTGGTTCCGGTTGATGTAGGCTGCAAGAAGTATATTTGAAACCCTAGCATCACCAGTCCCAGAAACTGTTTCCCACTCACGATAGAGACTCTCAGCTTCTTCAAACTCCCCAAGTTTCACAAGTGAAGATAACATGCAAGTATACTCAGCATCGCTCATTTTACGATATAATGATGTCATCTTCTTCCATATTCGATGAACTTCATGCTTATCCCCCATGTTTGTATGCAAACTTAAGACAGAAGAATAGGCAGCTCGATTTTTCCGAAAAGCGTTTTTCTCCATCTGTTTCAAAGTATATGATGCTTTTTCAGGGAGTGCTTTTTTTATGTACAAGTTGGTTAGTGCACTATATGTAACCCAATCTGGAACTATATTTTCCTTCTTTAGCTCAAGGAAAACTTTTTCTGCAGTTTCGACATCATTTTGGGAAGCACAAGCTGTTAACCATAGATTGTAGGTAATAACATTGGGTAAAGTGTTCTTCTTTAGTTCACGAATCACTCCTGGGACCTTCTCTAGCTGCCCATTTGAGATATACAGAGAAAGCATGTGGTTGTAAGGAAGGGAATTCTTCAAGAAACCGCATTCGGACATTTTCTCCATCAGAGCTTCGGCTTTGGCAGACAACTTGTTTTGGACATAGACATGGAGAAGAGCTGAACACGCGAGATGGCCTGTCATTTTATCAGGAAGATCCTCAAAGAATTTTTCTGCACTATTTACACCACGGACTTTTGCAATCAAGTCCAAGTGGACTGCATAGTCACCTGTTTGCAGCCTGATATCTTGCTGTAATGTCATCCATTCACAAATCTGCATAGACAATCAAATCAAGATGATAAACTAAATGGCCTATTGGGAAGGATACAATGACTCAGAAGTCAAAAATGGCGAAACACACACATATCCAACTACTCCCTGCAGTCAATTATAATAGACACTAATATAATAGATATTTAAAAAGATAGCTGCATCCAGCTGAGATCTCCTTGGCTGTCCACAAGAAGAGAAGGCGGTTTAATCTTTGAGTAAGAGCAAGGATTAGAAATGAAAGGCAGGAAGATGACCCAAATCAGCGGTTTGCGTTTTCTGTATTCTATCAAAACCTTAGAGTATGAATTTCCACTAACAGTTTCAACTCCAACAAGATATTTCTATAGAGACATTATTTTTGTTCTTTTCTTGGCAATTAACTCATGAAGCAATGACTTACGTTCTAGAGATGCAACTTGGACCACAGGCATCAACTAAAGTAATACATCTCCCAATCCTACAATGCTAAACTACTAAACAAGAAGTTATCCGCATGAATTTTCAGCTAACAAGATTAGAATTAAGAAATAAGTCAACTAACTCTAGCAAGGTAACACAGGGAAACTGCAATCTGGCAAAGCCCTTGGAATTGCCTCGTTATGTTCTCTATTGCGTCATCACATTTCCTCAAGCTAGCTATCTTTGGTGGCTATCATGCCTAAATGACAAGTAAAGATGACTTGAGATGCAAATATATGAGCCTTCTCCAATATTGATAATAACTGGAAGTTTCAGAATAGGTGGTATAACTTATTTTATTTACATAAGAATTCTCATAATAACATAGGGCCTAAATAAAGAAGTTGTATTTCTTTGTAACCAAATAATCAAATTCCAAAAAAAAAAAAAGAAATTATCATCATTGTTTTATTGGCACCAACAGAAGCATCTAACATGTCTGCAGTTAACGCATCTAAGCCTCAACAGGTAATCACATTTGTTTACATGTGGTTCAGCACAGTTGTGACATGCGTTGGCCCATGTTTATATTTCCTAGGTGTTCAAGCATGCCTCCAGGAGCTATACTTGATAGAGTTGAGTTTTTCCCACCTCAGGAGAGTTGGTGCGGACAGCAGATTGGACCTATTGATGCTGATTGATTTCATTGGATTTTATTGATTGAGATTATGTTGATTGACATTGATTAATGGTATTAGCAGGATTTGATTTTTATTTCCAGATCTGATGTAATCTCATTATGAGTTTATTTTCTTTCCATCATCAATGTAATTTAGGAACCCTATGTAAAAGCTGTAAAATTCACAATTGTGGATGCTTGACCATAGAATAATAAAATTATGTTGGAATTTTCTCCCAATGATTGGATTCCAGGCAACCTTAAGTTTCAATCTTCTCCAATCCATGTTGCTAACTCTAGGGAACCCACATGTTGATGCCTAGGTTTCTATCTTTTTTTCACTGCTTGGTGCTTACTCCAAGCAACCCTAGGTGCAAAAGCCTACCTTTTTTTTTTTTCTTTTCATAATGGCTTGATGCTGACTCCTAGGTTCCATCTTTTGGTTATCTTTTACTTTTCCCCACACACAACCCCTTTGAGAGACCTTTGTTCTGTATCACCTAGTTACTTGCATATTGTGTAAATACTCCACAAATATATATCTACTCCATCACGAGTGGCACTCATCACTAAGCTCTAAAAGCTCCAATCAAAATCCACAATTAGTTGCCCAAGAGGCACAAGGAGGTGCGTTTCTCTTCCAACTTAGGAAATCCCTAATACGGTTGTGTTGAAAATTTGCCTTATAATTTTCTTTCCCAATAACTAGACTTGCAATGCTAAACCTACTCTTAACAATTTCCAAGCTTGAAACTGCTAATGGCGTATTTTAATTCCCCATATTTCAACTCCATATGAGAGTGCAAATGTGCAAATGAAGCTTCTATGAGGGTGGCACAAAATCAAGAATGTGTTGTTGTTCTCAAAAACTTCCAGCATATGCAGCTAGCTTGAGTGCATCTGCAGACCTGTAGTGCAATATTAATAAACCCTATTAGCTTTCTCTACGAGCCCTTTTATCTTTAAGGGATGACATACACATCGCAGCTCACACATTAACTAGTTTGCGTATTTCTCATTTCATTAATCCTAAGCAAAAAAGGAACCAAAACAATGACTTATTAATGAAAACAAAACCTATAACATAATTCTCAAACCCTTTTGCACGCAACTACATTAGAACCACCTCATCTTTTTTCATACCACTACACCCCAACTTCTCTCCTTTACAACTCCTAACTTTACACCATAAAAACTGGACACCAGACTAGTCAGGGTTGGCCACATGTATTTTTTTCCACCATTATATTCTATCCGAAGTCATACTCACTGTTAACCCGAATTCATATTTCATAATACCACACTAAATCAAACCCTTCAACCAATAAACCAAATGCTACCAACCATCAAACATGGAATTCAATTCTCAAACATAAACAATCCACAAGAAAAAAAACCCAACCCCGTTACCGCATACCAATACCCACACATGCACATTCACACTCGCTATTTCACAACTTCAAAATCAAAATTTTTACCCATAAGCATAACCCAAAAAAATAATAAAAAACCCATCTTTATATAAACCTCCAACTCCATTTCTAACCAAAAAAATCAACAACAACATCTATATTCACTTTACAGAATTCAAATATCTAAACCACAAATAAAGAGAGTGAAAAAAGAGAGAGACCTCGAGGGCGTGTTTGTAACGCCTGAGCTTGCGGAGCTGACGGACGATGCGGTTGAGATCGTACTTGCGAACAGTGTGGCCTTCTTCTTTCCATTTCCGAATGGCGATGACGGCGCTGCGTTTTGCGTACACCAGACTCATAAGCCTCCTACCCAGTGTGTCTCTGCCATCGCCCGAGCTTTTCGTTGAGGCAGCGGCGGCGGCTTTTTTCTCCACCGCCGCTGCTACTGCTGCTGCAGCTTGCGCCGAGAAGCGGCGGGCGGCGCAAGCCAGGGTTGCACGGAAACGTATGGAACGAAGCAACATTTTTGTTCTTCTTATCAAAGTAGACACAGTCCCTTCTATGTCTCTCTCTGTACTATCGATTTTTTTTTTTTTTTCCCCCTTTAAATATGTAAAACATTTTCCTTAGAGCGCCCACGACAATGGAGCTAAATTTAGCTCTACTAAAAGTTGTTTTATCTATTTTACCTATATACGTACTGCAATAGTGGATCTATTTTAGCTTTCAACACAATAAAATAATATAAACATCACAATAAAATAATATATTCCCTACAATAAAATAATATATCCCACTACTAAAAAATATACACCACACCAACCACAACCACCTCTACCATCAGCCACAACCACAACCACAACCACAACCACCACCACCACCACCACCAGTGGTCCACAGCAGAAAAAAAAAAAAAAAAAAAAAAAAAAAAAAAAAAAAGAACAGATCGGCAGCTTAGGGCACCACCTCTACCATCAGCCACAACCACAACCACCACCACCACCACCAGTGGTCCACAACAGGAAAAAAAAAAAAAAAAGAACAGATCAGCGACGTGGATCGACGGCACAAGTTGGCTTAGGCCGGTGACGTTGAGGCCAGCGGAGGCGTTGGACGGCGTGGGACGGAGACGTGTGCACAGGTTGGCTTAGGCCGGTGACGTTGAGGCCAGCGAAGGCGTTGGACGGCGTGGGACAAAGACGTGGATCGGCGGCTTGGGGCTTGGGTCAGCTTGGGCCGGTAACGTTGAGGCCAGCGGATGCGTGGGGTTTAGGAAGATCGACGATGGGGCTTTGGGTGGGTCGGCGGAACAGATCGGCGATGACAGAGCTGGCCGACAAGCTAAGGGATGAGGGAGACGAGGGAGCTGGCCGGTGAGCTAGAGAGAAAAAAAAAATGAGGAAGAAAGAAGAAAGAAGAAAAGCTGGAGAGAGAGAGAGAGAGAGAGAGAGAGAGAGAGAGAGAATATGAGATGTGTTTTTTTAATGAGTGAAGATAGAGAAGAGTAATAAAAAAATAATTTTTTTTTTTAGCTTTGTGCTACAATGCACATTTATAAATAGATGTGCACTGTAACACTTGAGCAAAAAAATTTGACAATGCCTCCACTACTGCGTGCTGTTTTTGTTATATTGGTGAAACTAAAATAGCAATATAGCTATTTAGCTCCACTACTGCAAATGCTCTCACGTTTCAAAAAGAAACTCGAGCCTTTATAACTTGATTTCTGGTGTTTGTCATATCCTTAAGTGGACAAATTTTCCACGTGGACCAAATTTAGCCACGTAGAAATCGAGTTTATAAAACTCGAAGTCTGCTACTTTCAAACGCCACACTCAAACACTCTCAAATACACTGTCAAAATTCAAACACACTGAAACCACGTGGACCAAATTTAGCCACGTAGAAATCGAGTTTATAAAACTCGAAGTCTGCAACTTTCAAACGCCACACTCAAACACTCTCAAACACACTGTCAAAGTTCAAACACACTAAAACACTCTCAGTCAAACACTCTCACTCACTCTCAAATTTTCAAACTCGCTCGGCCCTCTCAAAGTCACTCTCAAACTTTCAAACTCACTCTGAAACTTTCAAACTCACTCATCACTCTCAAAATCACTCACTCTGAAACTTTCAAAATCACTCAGTCTCACACCCAAATCAGTCACTCAAACGCTCTCCTCCTTCAGACACTGAAACCCACCTAAATCACTCACTCTCACAGTGAAACACTCTCATCCTTCAGCACTGAAACCCTCACTGGCGGCCACACATTCAGACAGCCAAACATCGGAGACGCTCACCGAAACCCTCTTAAGGTATGTTTTTTCCTTTCTATGTTCATTTATATTTGGACCCAATTTCTTTGTTCTTCTTATGGATTTTATTTGGTTTGTACCCATTTTTTGTATGGTTGCTGTTAATTGGTGTGTGTGATTGATGAAAACAATGCTGGAAAGAAATGATTTTGAGTTGGGTATTAGAGTTTTAGAGGGTATAGTATTGAGTTAGCTTTTTAATTTTCATATTCTTTATATTTTTTTAATTAAATTAAGGTTCTTGTTGATGACATATTGTAGGAAACAAAAAGAAAATTATTTAGATATTAAGTTCTTAGGGAGTGCTATGTATGAAGTGTTATCTACTCTGCTGAAAAAGAAAGATGGGATTTTTTAAGCGGATTATGAAGGCAATGAGTTGTATGAACAAGGGTTTATGTATGGTGGTCTGTATTAGGTTGGTGTTGATTTCACTGCCACATTTTGTGTTGGGCTCACTGACCCAACTGATGGTAAAGAGCAAAATCATATTTTTCTATTTATGTTTGTTTATTGTGTTTTTTTAGTTCTTATAAAGAGCTATTTTTAGCAATTTAGTGTAGCATGTCGCATAATTTTTGCTAAAATAGCACATTGGGTGGAGGTGTGTTTTACCTAGTATATGCCATTTTAGCAATTTGAGGGGTTTTAGCACACCCAATACTAATGCTCATATAAACTATCCAAAAAAAGTATTCTTAAATTACACAATCTAAATGTAGTATTACCTGTTGAATATTAAAAATTTTCCAAACAAGGTATTTGCAAATCATGCAATTCAAACACAAGTCTCAAAATTGTCGTATAGTATTTTATACCACTGAACATTAGAGTAACGATGAAAGATTTCTCAAAATTATAGGTCAGTACTTTTTACTGAACTACTAAAAATTACGAAGAGTAGTGATGAGAGGATGGATATTAGGACGAAGATTTGGATCCTTCTTAACTCATGAAGGGGCCACGTTTATCGACCAAATCATCCCATGCTTAGCCAACTTTCTTGTTAGGCTTTATCGTGCCCCTTGCTCTTTTTTGAATTTCACCTTGTCAACTATGATTTTTCATTGCATTAAGTGAGGATAATTTTATCATTATGCACAATTTATGTCTCATTTACCCCACAGGGAACACATTAATACAAATTTGTTTAAAATCATTAGTTGTGTGACGGCACGTATATGTAATTATAGTATTTTAATGGGGTGTCACAGTCCCTAATCTTTCATTTACAGAAATATGACAAGGCATAGCATTATTTTGAGGGTGTAAAACAGTAAAAGTACCCCCATATACCACAGGTCCATAGCCCCATTAAAAATATTGTAATTTTTATTTATTTAATAGAGCTTGATTAAAGCTCAACCACAATGATAGATCTCTTTCAAAATGTGGATAAGACATAGGAGCAAATCTTGGGATCTGCTTGTATATTTGTACATCATAGACGGTTTCATTCATCAATGCCTGCAGGACTGGAGAAGGCGCTCAATGTAAATTAAGTGCGAGCACCCTTATACTTATAGTACCATTTTTCCTCTAAAACTAACATAATTACATCTAGCAAACTGCTAAATTCAACTAAGTCTTTTGATAGGCCAAGAATATATTGACCCATTGTGATAAATTAATTAATTAATTAATTAGTCAAGTTTATTAATTAATCAAATAACATACAAACGCGTGGTAGCACAAACAAATCACCAATTAAACTAAGTATGCAGCGGAAAATAAATTGACACAGTGATTTGTTTACGAATGGGAAAAACCTACACGGCAAAAACCCCACTGAGTAATTTTAAGGTCACCATTCCCAATAATTCACTATTATCACAACAAGTGGTTACAAGTAAAGGAATCCCAGTACCTTATACCAACCTACAGTTGAACCCTTACCCCAATACCCAATTGGACTTGTTTAGTAGTGACAATCTCTCATTTTCAATGCACGGCTCCCAGTACGTGATTAATCAAATGCGCGGATCCCAGTACGCGACTACAATCACCAACTAGAGAAGGATATTGGCTACAAAGTTCTTTAGCTCATCCAGACAATGAAGATCGAGAAGATGCTTGGTCACAAAACCCTACGGTGTACTAGGGATGGCAATTTATATCCGACCCGTGGATACCCGGCCCGGCCCCACCCTAATGGGTCGGATTTTACCCGGTCTGATAAATTATAGGGTCGGGTATGGGTTTAAAAAAAGAAAACCCGAAGCGGGTCCTGGTCGAGTCCTGGTTTTTTCAAAAACCCGGCCCGCCTCGTTTATAGATATAAGTAGAAAAATACTAAAATACCCCCATATATATATAAGTTAAAAAAAAAAACCCTACTCTTACTACCATACCCATTTCACACAATCACTGAATCACTCAGCCGCCTCACTGCTCTCTTTCTCCTCTCCCAAAAGAATCAAATTCTTTTTCTTTCTTTTTCGGCGTTGTTTCACTTTATCAACAAAAGAGTTAAAACCATGTGATACATGACCTAAGTAATCAAGTAAATAAACTAAACAATGTTCTGAGAATTTTTCTTTATCATAGCCAAGTAGCGTAGGACCTTTTCTTTTTCTTTTTCTTTTTTTTTATTTCTTTTTATGGGAGTCATGTAGACCTTTAGCTTAAGCCCGGCCTGAACATCTGTCACCGCCGACCTTTTTAGCCTGAAGCCCTTCAACGTCGGCAATCACTTGCACCTCCTACTGCCTCGCTTCCTCCATGTGTCTCCACCAGACCATCTCGTTTTCTATCTTTTTTTTTTCTTTTTTTTTTCTGGGTTCATTTCGTCTCAATCATGTGAGTTGTTTGTGTTTGTGTTAGGATTTGTGTTTGTATTTGTGATTTTGAAAGGGAAAATCATAAATCTGAATTTTTGTGCTTGTGTTTGTGTTTGTGATTTTGAAGGGGAAAATCATAAATCTTTGGTCATTGTTCATTGTTCATCCATGATTTCCTGGTGAGTCTTTTTATTTTTCAATTTTTCAATTTCATTCTTTGATTTTCTCTACCGATCCTCAAATCTTTATTATTTTCCAACAATTTTTGTATTTGGGTATTTCATTCTTTGATTTCTTTGATTTTCTCTAGTATACTCCTGTTAGTATAAAAAAATAAAAAATTTATGAACACAAGAATCTGGCAAACACATTTTCAAAAATAATGAATCTGGGCAAACAAATTTTTTTTTTTAATTATTGGGCCACCGTATAGGTTGCAGGCAATTTTTTTTTTTTTCTTTTTGGGATTGGGCCACGGTTTAGGCCCAACTCGTGGCATGGCTAGCGGGGCCCGTGGGTGCCCGACGAGCCGAGTTTGGGATTAAGGAAAAAATCCATTTAATAAACAGGCCGGGTCTAGGTTTTCAGAACAGACCCACGGGTCGGGTCCGGGTATGAAAAAACCCGACCCGTTGCCATTCCTACGATGTACAAACACAGCAGCTTCTTCACAAAAAGGTGAACCAAAGCAAATTCAGTTTCCGGTCACAATTTGCATGAACAAACTTTGCCACACATCCAAGCTACTTTTTACGGCCCTTAAAACAATCCTTATATATGTTTAGGGTTGTGAGAAAAGAAAGCTCAAATATACAATCACAAATTGGATGAAAAACAGACCAGAAATTTTGAATTTTATAAACCTCGACAGATGCCCTATCTGTCGAGCTACTGTCCAGCAATGGGCTAAAACAACTCTTCAAGTCTTGATACATAGCTAGCTGTCGAGATTTAATGAACAGCACTTTCTACACTTGAATCTAGGACAGACTTGCATGGCTTTAACTCTTGAACTTGAAACAATGTTTCTTGAAGTATTAAACACATCCTAGACCTATCCAATTGCAAGTAAAGTGCGTTTGGTCAAATGATTAGCCAATTACATAAAATAATGACATGTGTTCCTAACAAGTGAATCACATATATCCTAACAATCTCCCCCTTTGGCAATCCGTGACAAAAACACAACAAACAAATGAATATATGAGAGACAAAAAAACTTTGTCATAAATCACTCAACTCATATTCACTTGTTGAATACAATAAAATCTATACTAACACAAACTCTTGAAAAACTTTGCAAGAAGAGAGTTCATAGCAAGTAGACTTTGACAACCTGTATTTCTGAAACACTTTAAACAAAACTCATCAAGGCATCTTTGTGTGAAACAAAAATAATAGATTGCATACAAGATATAAGAAGCATGTGTATAAAGAAAGAAAAAAAAAACAACACATGTAAGGGTAGGTGAAAGAACATACATTGATATATATAAACCCAATATAAGTATATGTATGTCAAAATGGTCACAAGACTTAAGATACATGAACAATGTATCTAAAATATAAAGAAAAGAAAAGATACAAAATATCCTCACTACATCCCCCAATGTGCACAATCCCCCTAACAAAAATCTCCTATACTAATCCTCCCCCTAAGTATAACTACTCTCATAACCAAACCTACTCCCCCTTTTTGTCACAAGTGACAAAGGGTAAGATTGTCAAGTAAACATCTTATCTGAGCTGGAAGAGCTAGCATCTCCATCTCCACCATCATCATCATTGTTGAAGTCGTCGTCCTTAGAAGCCTCAGGTGCCTCAAGAGGAGGAGAGGGAGACTTAACAAAGTCACCAAGGCGAGCCTGCCATCTAGTAATACGGCTGACACGGCTGTTCACCTGACACAACTCATCAGCGAGAGTGTCAAGACGAGCATCCATGCACTAAAGCTGCGCCATGATTGCATCAAGAGTCACACTTCCCGCTGAAGTAGAAGGAGCGGAGGTGGATGGAGCTAAAGGAGTGGGAAGAGCTGCCATACCGAACCGCCTTGATCAAAACTGTGCCTCGCTCTGTTTAACGGTAGCGGCATCAATGGCACACATAACGGTGAAGTGGTCGGACACAGGAAAGGGAACAGAAAAATGGCATAAGATCCTCGTGATAGCGAAAGGAAAGATGAGCTTATCACGGGTAGCTGTATCCTTATAGATATCTATGATAGAAAAAATGAAGTGAGAGAGAAAATCTATAGTGAGAGATGCCCAAGAAGAGAAAGCAAAAATCGAGCACGAGGCTCTGTGATAGAGTTATAGTAAGAGAGAGGGTGCAAAACAAAGGTCATCACCATATTTATGAATCTAGGACCTTTAGCAAAGGTTGAACATGGTGTAAACTGACCATCACTCCAATCAGAAGGGCATTCACAAAAAGCAGAAATCAACTCGTCTTGGACATAGTCCTCAAACGCTCACAACCGAGGTAGTCGGGATGCTCTACCTTCGAGACACGGAGCACATCGGATACCAACTCCGGTGTGACCACTATATGTGTACCTCGAACACGAGTATAAAAAAGAGGTGCTGAATAATCAAGTCCATGCATGTTGGAGTAAAACTCCTAAATCAGCACGGATGGACATGTGACCGGAACGTTACACAGTGACTCTCAACCCCGACTGTGAATGACAGTGGGTAGGTTAGTGTCGGAGAAGTTCGACAAAATGACTCAGCGTTCCAAATGAACACCTCGTTCAGAAAAGTTCTCCGAGAAGTCCTTTCGGGCTTGCTCATCACGGAACCAAACAGTAAAAGGAGTAGGATCGAAGGAAGTGGATGCCCCGGAACGAAGAGGGTTTTGGGACAGAGCAGACTTACGTTTTGGTGTCATTGATGCACTAACGTAAACTAAAGAGTGAGGGGAAAGAAAGAAACACTCAGAAAAGTCTCAAACAGTCCAAATATACAGAAATATATTGAATGGAAAGGACGTATGCATGATAATGCATGAGCATGTGATATGTAATAGTACCTGCATCATGGGCTCAGCCTAATCCAAACCTATTAGCACACAATCAGTTACACACATCTAAATGCATGACAATACTGTTATAATGCTTGTGAGATGCAATGAATGAAATTTTTAAGATTAAATCTTCAAAACCCATCCCAAAAATTTCACAAAAACCTCTTTAATTTTGAAAAAAACAAATTTTGCAGAAATCCCAAAAACTTAGGTTACAACGCATGAGATGCATGAAAATGAGGAATTAGAAACTTACCAAGTGAAGAAAAACTTGAATAAGCTTGAAGAATCCTTGAGGAAGAGGTTGAAGGTGAGTGAGAGAGGTTTTGGGAGTGAGAGAGATACGAACAAATCGAGAGAGATCGTTGAAACCTATATATAGGTGTTCAGTAATTCTCGACAGATAGAGGTGTCGTGAGGTGTCGAGAGAGGTGTCGAGATTTAAAAGCTTCGACAGATGCAGCTATCGAGAGGTGTCCACAGCTAAACAAGCTCGGTGGATCGAGGAGGTATCGAGGAGCTATTGAAGGGATAGAGACTTTCTCGATCGATCCACCTAGCTTTCGAGAAGCTATCGTGGAGATAGGAGATTTCTCGATCGATCCAAATAGCTGTCGAGAGGTGTCGAAATTGCGATAGAATGCAACAGATGAGCTCGATAAATAAGCCAGGTATCAAGAGATGTCGAGATTGCTTAAAAATAGTTTTTCAAGAAGAGAAAAACATAGATATGAATGCAATCAAACGTGCAACTCAACCAATGATCCAAACAGCATTTTAATCTCTCGAAAACATCTCTCAACAATAAAAATTTAATCATATAGATCCCAAAACACACACATACACACACTAAACAAATCTAACCAATTTTATATTTCAAAAATGACTTAAGACAGTTTAGTGAGCATACATTAATACATGTAAATCTTGTAATGGCCAAATCACATTGTACCCGCACATGTATCAAGAATAGCAAAGAATATTGTGTGTTGTGCGTGAAAAACATCGCAAGATTACATAAGTGTATACATGTTATGACGATTTGAGATATGAAAAAATCACTTTAACTCACACACAATCATAACTATTTGATGGGGACTATCACCTTCGAGGTACATCCTATAACTCCCACATCTCCTAGAATACACGCTTGCAATCATATAAAGCATTTTGTTCTTTTTGTTTTTTTTTTTTTTTTGCATATTTTTATTATTATTAAGCAAATCATGCATGGACATATAAAAGAGAAAAAAGAAATACCCAATGATGTTAAGTATTTGACATTGCACTTTTGCTATGTCGAAGCATACAGATTTCATTGACATTGCACTTTTACTATGCCGAAGCATACAAATGTCATATCATGATTGGCGGGTAACAGTGGTGAGATGGTTTTTTATGCCTTTCTCTTAGGATTTTCTAGTCCTACCCATCAAAAAGAGTGATACGAGTATTAAGTATAAGAGACTACTTAATCTTACTCATCACAAACACGAGCCACAAAGCTCACTTGCTTAGTTGTGCATAGAGATGCTCATCTAAGCTATAAAAGATACAAAGTTTAGAAAATTTTGTTTCAATGGTCATCCAAGGTACACAAGTACCAATATACAAAAACACACACTGTTTTTGTATTTTTCAATTTTTTTATTTTATTTTTATTTTTATATGAAAAACAAAATTGAAAAATAACCAAACAAAAACAAGTTAAACAAAACAAAACAATGCATAAAACTAGACTGACTCAAAAACACAAAAGCAAAACACACAATTAATGTAATCAAAAACAGAGAGAGAGAGAGAGAGAGAGAAGTGACTAAATCACTTCAAGCCTTTTTCCTTCCACACTTTTGAAGAACCTTTCCTTTGAGTGAACCCTTGAATTGGTGGCGAAAGAGAAGAATTGAAATCATTCAAGTTTGAAAGGAACATGAGGACTTTGAGAAGATCTCCAAAGGAAGCAAAGGAAGGTAAAAACTGATTCTGGTTTCCTGATGCGATCATTATGTTGCTCTGTTGAATGACTATCCACTTATAGCAATTAGGTCGAGTATGATCGGCTGCTCCACAGTGATGATAGAGATGCTACTTCTTTTGTATAGACTTTTGAGAGTTAGCCTTTTTAGCCCTAGGGTTTTTAATCTCATTCTTAACAAGTTTAGGGGGTGCTCTTAAGATAAACTTACCCTTGTCTATGTTTTCACTAGTTAAGTCATTTTTAACATCATTGTTCTCAATTTCAACATTATTAGCAGGAGAAACAAAAACAGTAGTACTGGAAGAGGCAATCTTAGAGGGAGAGAAATCATACCCTAAACCAATTTGATCCGAAGCAGATTTTTGAAGACTGAGCATTTCATCGAGCTTAGCGCTTGAAGTCTTCTCCAGCTGAGCTTTGACTTGGAACAGTTCTGCCTCAAGCTTCTTGATTTTCTCAGCCAAGAAGTTATTCTCAAACCTCAGTGCTTCCATAGTCTGATTGGATTTATCAAACTTTGTGGAAAGCTCTTTACTCTCAAGCTCCACATCACTAAGCTTTTTGGTGGTCAACCTATACAACCTCTCATGCATTTCTAAGACCTTGTATAACTTTGCATAGGCTGTGTGGATGTTATCTTGTTCATCCATCTTCTCAAACTTGAATTCCACCAATTCCTCTTCTTCATCCACATCTTCAACAATCCCTTCAGTAGGATTGATTGTGGCAGTGAAGGCATTTAGGGTTCTGTCATCCTCATTGTCGGAATCATCCTCAGGCTTAGTGTCACTCAATGTAGCAGCAAGTGCCTTGCTCTTCCCAATGGTCTTGAGATATGTGGGGTACTCTTATTTCATAAGTCCGAAGCCTTGATACCCAAAGCACTTTGGTCCTGAAGGAACACTGTACTGACCACCATCCCTTGAATCCTTCTTCCCTTTGTCTTGACTCTTAGATTGAGAAGAACTTGATTGTCTACGGTCCTTGTTGAAGCCCTTTGCATTAGCATTCTTCATGAACTTCTTGAATTTCCTTGTAATGTAGGACTTCATCTTAGATTCCTCATCATCTGAAGACTCATTTGTATCACTGCTCTTGGCTTTCAGTGCCATGCTCTTGCTCTTGCTCTTGCTCTTGCTCAACTTCCCATTCCTAGACAAACCCAACTCATAGGTCTGCAGATTTCCAACTAGCTCTGTCAAAGGGATTTTGTCAATATCCTTTGATTCCTCAATTACAGTGATTTTGGCATGGAATCTCTTGGGTAGAGATCTGAGTACCTTTCTCATAATCTTAGGTTCAGGAATGGTTTCCCCAAGATTAAAAACTAAGTTCACTATGTCCTTGAGCTTGGCATAGAGCTTGGCATAGAGCTCATAAAATGATTCATCCTCCTCCATCTTGATCTCTTTAAAGCTAGTAGTGAGCCTTTAAAGCTTCGAGTCCTTGATAGCCTTGGTTCCCTTATAGGTGGTCTGGAGAATGGTCCATGCTTCCTTAGTAGTTTCAGTGGAGGATATCTTCTTAAACTCTTTATTGGTGACTGCACTGAATAAGGCATTCAATGCTCTGCTGTTGAAGTTTGCTGCCTTGATCTTAACATCATCCCAATCGGCCGGCACTTTCTTTGACTTGGTCCAGCTAATCTCTACAGCTTGTCACACCTTCTCATTTAGAGACTGCAAGAAAGCTCTCATGCATACTTTCTAGTATGTATAGTTAGTGCCATCAATTAAAGGAGGTATGATAAGAGACTGTCTTCTATCCATGACAAACAGGGGTCAATGGATCAACACAACAAAGATTAATCCTAATTAGAGTATGTCTGCTCTGATACCACTTGATAGGCCAATAATATTTTGACCCCTTGTAATAAATTAATTGATTAATTAGTCAAGTTTATTAATTAATCAAATTAACATATAAATGTGTGGTAGCACAAACAAATTACCAATTAAACTAAGTATGCAGCGGAAAATAAATTGACACAGTGATTTGTTTACGAAAGGAGAAAAACTACAAGGCAAAATCTCACCGGGTGATTTTAAGGTCACCACTCCCGAGAATCCACTATTATCACAACAAGCGGTTACAAGTAAAGGAATCCCAGTACCTTATACCAACTCACAGTTGAACCCTTATCCCAATACCTAATTGGACTTATTCTGTAGTGACAATCTCTCATTTTCAATGCATAACTCCCAGTACGTGACTAACCAAATGTACGGATCCCAATACGTGACTTCAATCACCAACTAGAGAAGGATGTTGGCTGCAAAGTTCTTTAGTTCATCCAGACGATGAAGATCGAGAAGATGCTTGATCACAAAATCCTATGGTGTACAAACATAGCAACTTCTTCACAAAAAGGTGAATTAGGGCAAATTCAGTCTCCGATCACAATTTGCATAAACAAACTTTGCCACACATGCGAGCTACCTTTTATGGCCCTTATAAAACAATCCTTATATATGTTTAGGGTTGTGAGAAAAGAAAGCCTAAACATACAATCACGAATTGAATGAAAAACAGACTAGAAATTCTGAATTTCATAAACCTCAACAGATGCCCTATCTGTCAAGCTGCTGTCAAGCTATGGGCTGGAACAGCTCTTCAAGTCTTGATAGATAGATAGCTAGCTGTCAAGCTAGCTGTTAAGTTTTAATGAACAACACTTTCTGCACTTAAATCTTAGACAGATTTGCATGGCTTTAACACTTGAACTTGAAACAATGTCTCCTGACGTATTAAACACATTCTAGATCTATCTAATTACAAGTAAAGTATGTTTTGTCAAAAGATTAGCCAATTACATAAAATATTGACATATATTCCTAACAAGTGAATCACATATGTCCTAACATATTTCATTCTTAATAATATCCAAGAAATCAATCATATGGAGTAAGATTTTTGTGCTCACTGAAACACTAAGATATGGATACGTGCCCTATGTGATAAACATTTTAGTAATAATTTTATTTTATTTTTGATAATCAAACATTTTACTAATAATTTTCATAGATTCATGGTACCCCATGTGAAAATTTATGAGGATTATTTGCCTTTGTGTAATGGTAGCTTTTGGATTCAAAGACATTATGTAGGAGTGTTCAAACCACAAGACAAGTGTGAGTATGGTTCATGCTTTTAGTTTAGTTTAGTTGGGATTTATGTTTTGTATTGAATTTTTTTTTTTTTTTTTTTTGTTAGGCACGATGCTGGTTCTCTCATTTGTTATTTGGACTCTATCTAGTAACATTGGGGTCAAATTATGATTGAATTTACTTAGTTTCTTCATTCTTGTGTGAGTTTAAATGATCTCACAGTAGCACTCTCTGTAGTATGGACCCTCGAATTGATGAGGAGCCAGAGATTGTGCCCCCTGGTCCCGAAGATGATTCAGTGCTGACGCAACAACGAAATCATCGATTAACCGACATTTGGAATGGCGAGGTAAAATATCTAGTTCTAACAACCGCTTTCATTTTTACGTTCTCTTTGACTTTTAGCAAGTTTTTTCAAAGTTGTATATTTAGTTCTAACAATAGCTATAATTTTTATTGATTTTGCAGGACCCGAACCCACTTAAGTGTTGTGGTCGCTCTAAGGAGATGGCAAAGATATCGATGCAAGACAATCAGGTGATAGACATTATCAATTTGTTGGGGCTAGAAGGATTGTTTAAGGCCCCGTCTAGAGAGATAGATCATGGCCTAATATCGTCCCTAGTTGAGTGATGGCGGCCGGAGACTCATACATTCCATCTTCCACATGGTGAGATATCAATCACCCTACAAGATGTGGAGGTCATTTTGGGACTTCCTATAGATGGTGAGGTCTTGGTTGGGCTGACTGCTGGTGGGGGGGGGGGGGGGGGTTGGAACACTCTGTACTAGGAGTTGCTTGGTTTTGAAGTTCCGGCAAATGACAAAAAAAAACTTTGGTAGGGCAAAGAATTCTCATCTGCTACCTTGTTGAGCGCATTGCAGAGCCACTGCCTAATGATGCAATAGAGATTCAGATACACCGGTATGCTCGGTGCTATATTTTAGTGCTACTAGGGGATAAGATTTTCATGAACAAGTCAGGAGATAGAGTGCATCTGATATTCTTGGAGTTCCTGCGGAACCTTCGTGATCCGCCACAGTATAATTAGGGTAGTGGTTGCCTAGCATGGTTATACAGAGAGTTGTGCCGGGCAAGCCATAAAGATCATTTGCAAATTGGCGGGGCATTGTAATTGATCCAGTATTGGGCATGGGCGAGGTTGTCATTCTTGTGCCCGAAGATAGAGCCCCCACTTGGATGTGATTATGGCCCATGGCCAAAAGCTCCACTTACATTTAAGTAAGTATTTTCATGATATTCAGTGTGTTATACAATGTAATCTTCTTAGTAACTAAATGGCATTATCTTATGTTATTTGCTCGTAACTGTAGGTGGGTGCAGGTGCCAAGCTCGAAGAGTAGGCCATCCGGCATGGCGTTGGTCCACTATCGTGAGCAATTTAGTTAGAATGCAACCGGGCAAGGTATTATCCAATCAAGTAGATAAGAAAATTCAAGAATTTCTTCTAGAGTTTGTGTGAAAGTTTGTCAAGATCAAGGACAACTTTCATAGGTTTACCCGTCAGAAGTTAATATGTAAGAGACGTGTATTTGCTTTGAGTAAATTTTATGCTTTGTACAAGATAGTATCTCTTTCCGTTATTGTGTGTAAGACTTTCGTTGTGCACTTATGTTGTTGCTTTGAACCTATTTTTATGGATAGTTATTTCAAATATGTTTGATGTAAAGTTAATGCGAAATATTGTTGTTCTAAAATCTAGCCTTTTTGTGGTTATTTGCCCATTAGCTAGTGGAATTAACGTTAATAAATGTTCCCTCCAATTAAATTAAGTTTTGGATTTGTATGTTAAAATTTCAATAAAATTATATATTTTGCTTTAACATAAGGTATTGCAATTACTTTCTATTTCTAGGCTGAATTCATCTTAGTATCAAAAAATTCCTTGAATTGTATTCACGCTTAACTTGGGAATTAGATCCAATTAGTGTAGTTTGAATTGCTTGTCAACTTAATGACGTTGCTTCTTTGTTCATTGACTAGAAGATAAGCAACTTTGGTTGCATTGAGGTACAAAAGTTAGGCGATCATGAAATCCAATGTTTTTGTCTAATATAAAGGGCTGTAATTTGATATTTCTGTAATGTAAAAGAGAAAAATTACAATGTAATAGGAAAATGGGCTGCCCATCAAGCACATCTTTAAAAACATAGATTGAATCATAAAAAATTTGAAGAATAAAGACAGGCATTTAAGCTAGTTAAAATATAAAGACTTCAGTGCCGCTAGTTTTACATTTGCAAGAATTTTACAAATCTACAAGATTTAATATCCATTGCTTCCACAGAGAGTCAGAAACCAAGATGGCAGTAGTTACTAGCATCTGTACTTTACAATAGCTAAGTTTATAGAAGGAGAATGCCCCTTGTTTGTTAAATAAGCTTACTAAGCTCAATTGTTTCACTTGTCATTAAGTCCCATAGCTTGGTCCACAATTTTGAGATGGAAACTGATATTATCATAAACTTTGTTCTTTAGATCATTCCAACAAGACACAGGAAACACAATAACAAGTCCTCTAATTTTTTGCAAACTGAAGAATATATCACTGCAAAATATTAAAGGGCAAGCAATTGTATTCAAAGTATTTTGACAGAATAATTTTAGCCATTTAAATTAAATATGTATAGCATTACTCTAAACTATAACATGGGTGAATATATGTGGTCGAGTCGATGTTTAGCACATCACATACTCTAATTGCATGTGAACATGGGATCTTAATGTTTTGCCATTTTCCACATCTGCATGGTCTTTCCAGTAACCAAACTTCATAACTGTGGTTTCCCTTCCAATGCTACATATGTTGCGTGAAGTAACTACTTGATATATTGAATGTTCATGGCTAAATTCTCTGACATAGTGTTTCTCAGATTTACGCCTATTTTCCGACCAAATGGAGAAGGCATATGTACTCCATCTCTTACCCTTTAACAAATCACAAGTAATTTCTTTGTGCCAATCATGGAAGTATGCAACAAGTTTGGACAAAGTGAACTCAACCATTGTGGCAATAGGAAAGCCCCGTGCACCTTTCAGTACATTATTGAAGCACTATAATATATTGATTGCCATTGCCCCAAAACATCTCCCACCATCATGTGATTGGGTCCACATATCCACAGACTCCCTTATTAGGTATGCGTATGGAAGAAAATCTTTGTTCCTACCATCCTTCCCCGTCACCTTCTTCTTCTTCCTAATGGCCTTAATTTCCACCTGCTTAATGGACTCTATTATAGTATAAAATTTAATTGCCTGAGTAGCATATCCCACTTTCAACGCCGTTGACTTTAGAGTCGAGTTCTGAAAATGTGTGTTGAAGTTGCTAGTAACATGTTGAAGGCAATATCTATGAAATACTCGTGTTCTTCCATTATCCCCTCTAGGCCAGGCTGCAATTGCGTTTTTGATACAAAGATGTCGGTCAAAAATTATGCAAATGCCTTCGTCAGGTATCACATTGCCAATCGTATCTCTGAGGCATTGTAAAAACCACCTCCAACTGGATCCTGACTCACCATCCACAACAACAAAGGCAAGAGGGAATACCTTATTGTTAGCGTCAGTTGCCATTACGACCAACAACTTTCCTTGATATTTACCATACAGATGGGTCCCATCAATACTGATAACCGACGTGCAATATTTGAATCCATCAATGCATAGACCGAAAGACCAAAGCACATAATGCAAAAATACGGTGTCAGCTACACTAGTAGGTATGGTATGATAGGACACCTGGGTATTCGGATCCTGATCAATATATGTCATTAGCAACTTTTGCAACCTTTGGTAAGACTCTTCCCAATTCCTAAATATTTTCCCAATCACCTTTTGTTTTGCATCTCATACCTTGTAGTAAGAAGGCTTATGGCCATCATATTTCAATTCTATCATAGATCTGAGATGCTTAATTGGGGTAGTGTGATTCTCACATAACTTCTTAAGGATGTTTGATGCAATAAAATTACAATTCATCATTCTACCATCATTTCGCACCCCAATCGGTATACACGTGTGAGGACCTACATACACGGTGACCATTCATAGTTCGTGGGGATTGGGCTTCATGACTGCCGTGACATACTACTTGCATGACTCCTCCACGCATTTCACACAAAGTATGACCTTTGTTAACCTACTGATCATAAAATGTTTGTTTTCCTTGAAGGCACAAATTGTTAATGCGCACTTCACCTCCACTTTATTGGCAATCCTTTGCACAAATTCATCCCCTCTCTCCAAGTAGACACAAATGGTATCTCAATATTTGAAGGATCAACCATATTTATCCAAGTATTTGCAGAAAATGATAAGGCAGGAGGTGTGTAGGCAGGGATTTTGTTCGTAATGCTTTCGACACTAATAACATTGTCTGTATTAGGTTCACTACCGTCAAATGTTTCATCGTCATCAATGTCTATCTCAATGTCCCTCTCGTTCAATCCTCTCTTCCTACTTATCTCTATCGACAAAATCTTCACCGTTAATGGCAGTCTCATCAACATAGTCATCATCGTTATCGTCATCATCATAATCATCATCATGAACATCATAATCATCATCATGAACATCATCTTCTACATGTGTAGAATACTCATATTGAGTATCCATTACTATAACCTGTAAACTTATGGTTGTTTGTTAGATTTCCTGGATACCAACTTCTACACGCGGCTCTAACTATATGTATAGATCAATACCATTTACTTTGGATATTCTCTCTAACTTTTCAAACATGATCTTTACATGTTTGTCTGCTTCTATCGCTATATACTTATAATTAATTCGGTGCTTTAAGACTTCATGTGGCAAACAATAAGTAATTTGTATGTTGTGCATAGCAGGATTCACACACAATTGTTCCATAACTATCATCTTCAATTCATCAAGGGTCTTTAACTTGCGATTAATTTGGGTATAATAGCACTTTATACTCAGCCCTTTAAATGGCAATCCCTTGTTCGCATTGGCATTCTTAAGCGGACCATCGTGGTATAGAATTATATCAATTACAGTCATTGTGAACCTGTTAGAGTCAAGTTATAATGTTAGTTAAAAAACATTTTATTTAGTCAAACTACACAAAGTACAAATACCAAATCATTCAAAGAGTATGAATTTCATTACACATTCGACACATTTCATACCCAAATCCTTTTTCCGTCATGCTAAGATTATCCATTTCATACCCAATACAAAAAAAAAAAAAAAAAAGCCAAAATCCTTGTAAAAGTATACAACATTTTATCTAATTACATACCCATAACATTTACATACCCATTTCATACCCAATACAAAAAAAGTCATTTCATTACATATTCAAAGAGCATGAATTACATACCCATTTCATTACAATTCATTCGAAGGGCATGAGTAAGTCACTCACTTCATTACATACTCATTTCACACCTTTTCAAAGGGCATAAGTAAGTCACTCATTTCATTACATACCCATTTCATACCATTCAAAGGGCATGAATTACATACTCATTTCATTACAATTCATTCATTCATTACCCATTTCATACCCAAAATAATGATGAATAAAGTCAAAATCGTTGTAAGATCATGATAAAAATAAGAGCCTAGAAATGATGAATAAATTTTGATAACAAAATCCATGCAAATAAATACTCAAAAAATTTACACTAACAAAACAAAGTTTTATAAGCCACAATATTGGTATCTTAACTAAGTTATGTTAACTATGTACCAAATAAATAGTCAAACTCTTTAATCCACACCCAACAACAAATAATAGCCATCTATAATGACAATCAAATCAAAAAACTCTTACCTAAGATATAAATTTGTTGAGAGGGAGGAGAAGTGACAGAGAGAGGCAATGTGATGTGAGAAGTGTGAGAGTTATGGGTGAGTGAGGCAGTGAGTTACTGAGGAGTGTGAGGCTAAGTGTTAGAGGCTGAGTGTTATGGGTGATTGATGCATATCTGTGTGTTATAAAATTTTGCGCAGCAAAACTCGAGTCTATAAGATTCGAGATCCAAGTAAATTTTAATTGAATTTCGAGTCTTATAGACTCGAGATCTATGTGGTATAATCGTTTTTCCCTAAGAAAATTGAGTCTTAAAGACTCGATTTTGATTTGAAGAACTCGAGTCTTTAAGACTCGAGATCTATGTGGCATTTTACTCTCCAACTCATCAAGTACAAAGCGAGTCTTTGAGACTCGAGTTTTATATAGAACTCGAGATGCTAGTTTGCTAAAACGATTCAAACGTGTATTAACTTATTATATTGAATGTCCTTACTATGCTAGTCCCCAAAAATCCCCCTGTACTATCACTTGTAAAGTGTGTTCTTATTATTTTTTTATTTTTTCTAGTATTTGTATTTAATAAAAATTCCCATTGTATTATAAATTTTTTCTGTCAACCCTTAATTTTTTTTTTCTTCTCAAAAAGCGCTTTTTTTATGGTTATTATTAATTTTTTTAAAACTTAACTTCAATATCAATTGATGACTTTAATGGTTCCAAAAAAAAAAAAAAATTGATCACTTTAATAATGCATATTCTTAATATTACTTTAAAATAGTATATAAATTTTTAATTAAAAATATAAATCACGTGTTAATGGTTTTTTTTTTTTTTTTTTTGAGAAATGTGTTAATGGTTAATTTGATGGCAAGGTTCATCGATAACCATTAAGTCCTTTTGTTTATGACTTTGTTCAAAAAAAACTTGAGCTCTATTTGTTTTAATGGGAAATCTTATATGAATATAGTTTTCCACATTTTCATGTATTTGGTAGTATCGGATAAAAGTTGATCAAAATAAAACTATCTTTTACCTTCCTTTATTTAGTTAGTATGAGATATGGTTGTTTTATGCTAAAATTTTATAGAAAACAACTTATCTCATGCGAAACTAAATTAAAGAAGCCAAAATATAGTTTTCCAAATCATTTTAAGGCTGCTACCAAACTTAGAAAAATAAAATAGTTTTTTAGAAAAATGTTTTTTTTTTTTGGAAAATGATTAATTTTTCATAAAATATTAATTTTTTTTATTTTTTATTTTGCTTATATTCATTGAAACAAAGCATAGTACACATAGTGAAAACCTTAGAACCAGAGAAGGGAAGAAACCAACGTTGGGAAAATCTAATTACAAAACCAAAACAAGTCAGGGCAAATAGTAAAGCAAAAAGTACTAACAACTAAACAACACATCTATAAAGCATCCAAACCAACACGTCAGTGCAACAGCACATGCACTGATGCACACCATAATAGCACTCTAATTGGAGTTCCAGAATCAAATAAAAATACTACTTGGATCAATCTCCCAATTACAATATATGGTAGCATTCAAAACTGGCTTCTTGAACTTGGTTTGAAACCCCAACCTAACTTTAACATCCTTAATGATGCTTCTCTTTTGCTACTCTTTAGTCCAAATTCTTTCTTCATGAACTATGCCATTCCTTTACAGCCAAATGTGGTGGACCATTGACCACCAAGTAAGTTTGCAAGTTATTACTCTTAGTACTTCCCTTGTAACTTGCTAAGCCCCCAAGCAATCAAGTCCCCCCCCCCCCCCCCCCCCCCTCCCCTACAACTTCCTCATATCATCCCAAGCTCTTTAAGTGAAAGAACATTCAAAGAAAAGATATCTCTACTTTCAAGACAATTTATAAAAAAAAATGCATAAGTTATTACCTAAGTACCCCCACTTGACTAGTTCTATCTTGTGCAAACAACTTGTTATTTATAGCTTACTAGCCAATAAATGAATGCTTTGGAATAGTTAAATCCTACCTAACCAATTTCCACCTTATAACTTCCCAGATTTAGTAAATTTCCAAAAAGCCTTATCCTCATCTTGAAGCTCAACGAGGAATGGTTGACTCCAAAGTCTAAATAGTTACAAGGGCATCAAATCTAGCATGCCTCCAATTTATTGTCCTATCTTTCAACACATAATCCATGTTTGCTTCATAATTAATGGCTTCATAATTACTTGCAATATCGTACATGACACATAAGCCATATTTTTAACCAAAAAACTCCAGTGGGATGACAAAGGTCATGCCAAACAAATATATATATATATATATATAGTTTTCTCATCCTTCACCTTAAATCTAATAAACAAATATAACATGCCAAAAGAAATGTTAATATTGAAACAAACAGAGCGTTGGAGATCAAAAATAACAAAACCATAATGGTATGTTTTGTTGGGATGATTTTGGGGAGGATGGAAAAAAATAAAGAAGGAAAAATAGGAGAGAAAGTGGTTGGAAGGGGAGTGGGAAGAGAAAATTGTTAGGGCTTGGATTTTTCTCTTTGAGCCCACCAAAACTCAATTTCCCCAAACTGGAAAGAAAATAGAGGAAGAGAAATAGTTGCAGTCACATGAGTAAATTTATACAAATACATTCTTTTCATTTCTTCATTTTTCCACCCTCAACTAAACACCAACGAGAAAAACTAAAATCTCTTTTAACCTTTTACTTTTCTATCCCTCTCTATTTTATATTCTCTCACTTTTCCATTTTCCCAACTAAACAGACCCTAAAAGTGGGTAAAACGTATGTACAATTTCTTAAATTTTGAACTTTTAAGTTCTCCAATTAAATTTGACAATCTACCCTTACAAGTTATATTTATGCACAAGTCCATTCGCCAATATGCCGTATGTTTGATTGAATTTAATTGAAGAACTAGTAAATTTTTTTTTTTTTAGAAGAATATCACCTAAGTAAGTATACTTATGTTTTGCACACATATCTTATAAATTTATTTTTCAACGATCACAAAAAAGAAGAAGATATTATAAAATTTTCTGCAAAAATTTTACAAATTGATAATTAGTATATCACACTCAAAAAATACCAAAAAAATAATTCAAATATTTATTTACTATTATTTTGTTAAAACTGGACCAATCACATATACTTGCCTTTCCCCCACGCGCAAGTCAAAAATAGGACATCCCCAGCTTCCTCTCCACGCAAATATACTTGCGCAGTACACATACAATTACTACAACACATACATACATGCATCTGATTTTAAAAATTCTAAATTATACATACAAAATTGTTATATTTAAAAATTAAAAACTTTAAAACCTCGCTCTCTCTCTCTTACTCACGCAAACACACAAGCGCCTCTCTTTTCAATCAAAAATGGCGGGTGGCTCAGTCGGAAACGCAAGCAGCTCCGGCAGCCGTTCCGTCGTCCGAGTCGTCGTCGCCGGCGACCGAGGAACCGGTAAATCAAGCCTCATCGCCTCCGCCGCCTCCGAATCCTTCCCGGAAAACGTCCCTCCGGTCCTCCCTCCCACTCGCCTCCCCGCCGATTTCTTCCCCGATCGCGTTCCCGTCACTCTCATCGACACCTCCTCCGGGTACATGCATCTATATATAGATTTTTGAGTTTGATTGTGAAAATTTCGTGTTAGATTTTGAGTTTTCACCTTAGATTGAATGTAGTGTACGTGATTTGTTGTTATTGAATTGGTTTTCGGTTTCTGATATTGAAGATTCAGTTATAGATTTTGAGTTTGACATTAGATTGAATGACGTTGAAGAATTTCGTGTATCTGAGAGGTTTTTGTTAGCCGAGCTGGTTGAGGATTGAAATTGAATATGAAAATTTACAATCTGTAGTGTTATAAAATTCAGCTTGAGTTTGAATTTGAATTTGATATTTGATTTTTGATTGTGTATGTTAATTTTTGTTTTAGCTTGGAGAATAGAGCTAAGCTTAATGAAGAATTGAAGAGAGCTGATGCCGTTGTGTTGACATATGCTTGTGATCAACCACTCACCCTTAGTCGCCTGAACACTCACTGGCTCCATGAACTTCGTCGTTTAGAGGTTCGCAGATTACATAGTTTACTTGCATCAATCATCATCATCATCATCATCATCATGTTATATTTATGGTAAATTGCATTTTTGTTCTCGGACAGTTTTGGTCCCTTTAAATTTCACAAAGGTTACTTTGATTTTGCTCCCTCAAATATGAGCTCAGTTTGGATGGTTTCAAATTTAAATACAGGGGGTGCCAGCATTCTGTTAGTATATATAAATGGAAAATAGGCGGAGAGATTAAATTGTTACATTTAAAAAAAGGGACCGAAATTGAACATACCCCTTAGTTGAGGGACCAAGAAAGCGATTTAACCTTATTATTATTTTGGTTACTTTGCAACTATCCACAAGGTTATTTGCAGATAATGTTCCATCCCATTATACAAAATTAGAGCTTGGTTGGGTGGTAGCATGCATTCATGTTTAAAAAATATATATATATATATATATTATAAGTAATTTGTGATGTCAACCTTAAGGAGCGTACTAATTTGTTAATTTTAACGTTGATTTTGGATGGTGGGGTGGGCCTTGCAAGTTAATGTCAAACTAGGTTGTTAATTAAAAAAGATCATTGTCTGGGATGGACATTGTAATTGACTCCATTGTTTAGGGTGAATCTATCTACAATTAATCCTTAGTGTTTTTACCATGTTAGCTGGTAAACTAATGCTGCTCTTTCTCATTTAACAAATGGTTAGGTAAAGGTACCAGTTGTTGTGGTTGGTTGCAAACTAGATTTGCGAGAGGAGCGTGACACAATGAATCTGGAGCAAGTCATGTCACCAATAATGCAAAAGTTCAGGGAGATTGAGACCTGTATAGAATGTTCTGCAGCTAACTTGATTCAGGTATATTGAGACGCCTTCACTTCTTGTTGCTTGGATTATTTTGTTTTAAGATCACTGGAGTTGAAATCTGATTAGATAGTCTTGCCCCAGCCAAAACCCAATAAATCTGATAATTGTGGTTCTTATTTGTTTGCTGGTGTTCATAAGCTTCAACATTATCTAGTCATTTACAAGTATAGGCTTTAGGGGACGTCAAAACTCACCATTAATTCATAATAGATTAATAGTCTATTACATGTCTACCCATTATTTCAATAATGATATACAGACATAACCTAAAGAGGCTAGAAGGACACAGACCTTAAGAGAAGCAAGGGAGGATAAAATCCCTTTTTGTGAAAGCAAAGGCAGTCTAATGGTGCTGGTCAGCTATAGTTGCTATCTTCTAGTAAATTTAGTATGTTTTTATACCAATATCATGTGCTTGTGAATATTTTAAACATCATGATCTGGTTTAGATGTTTAAGGTTGTTGCTGCGGTTGTAGGTCCCTGAAGTTTTCTATTATGCTCAAAAAGCAGTACTTCATCCAACAGGCCCATTGTTTGATCAAGAAAACCAATGTTTAAGGGACCGATGTAGGAGGGCATTAAGAAGGATATTTATTCTATGTGATCATGACTTGGATGGTGCCCTGAATGATGCTGAGCTGAATGAATTTCAGGTTCCTCTTCTTCGTCATTTCCTTTTTTATATCCTTTTCCCCCCTAGTTTTATGGGAGCCTTTTGTTGTTTATATGGAGTCGTTACATTTTATTACTATGTTAAACAGGTTAAATGTTTTAATGCTCCACTGCAACCTGCTGAAATAGTGGGTGTTAAAAGGGTTGTTCATGAAAAGGTACCGGCTGGAGTCAACCAGCTTGGTCTTACCCTTACAGGGTTCCTTTATCTCCACGCTCTTTTCATTGAAAAAGGCCGTATTGAGACGACCTGGGCTGTCTTGAGGAAATTTGGGTATGATGATGATCTAAAACTCAGAGATGATTTTCTTCCAGTTCCATCTAAGCGTGCTTCTGATCAGGTTTATCCCACTCTCACCTTGCTTTTGTTCTTATAAAATTACATTGTGGTCTGCTCTACTTTGGTTCTTTGGTAGTGACATATGACAGATTAAGAAAATGTGTCTATATACGCTTGTGCTGGGCTTCAAAGTAAGAAAATCTATGATCTTGGAGTTTGTTAAATTGAGGGAAGGAATTTATGGTTTGTAGATTGAATTAGGGTTTGAAAAGTTTGAATTTTGGCAGCTGAAACAGAGGATGATAAGTTATAGAAATTTTGGGCAGCAGCAAAATTAGGTCCTTTATGGTTTATTTGATGGGCTATTTTGGTGGCTAAGAGGTAGAAAAAAAAATGGTGTTTCGGGGTTTTGATAGGTAAGGAAAAAGTTTAAATCTGGAGTTGTAAAAGAGGTAGAAAAGAGAGAACTTTGTTGCTGTTTAAGGGCTATTGAAAGTGACGTGAGCAGTGATAGTGAAGAGGGAGAAAGAACAAAACACTCTAGTCACTTTTCCTTCAATCAAAAATTTTGAATTCTTTGAGTACATTGAGCACAAATATGTAAGGACTCTGTTATTTATATATTTGTTTTTTAGTTATTATTAACCAGTAGTATTAGGACTTTTGATTTGACCAGTAACTAAAGACCTATGAAATCAAAATAAAAACTAATTTGAATTTAAAAAAAAAAATCAGTCCAAGATTTTTAGGATTTCCTAGAAAGGCTAGAATATTATGGTCTTAACTCAATTATAGAAATAAATACCCTTAATTCACATAATTTTTGATAGATTATTGATCTGCCCTTCTTTACAAAACTAAGCATTACTTGAAATCGTAAACCCTATTAAAGAATAAACTTAAACCTCTAGATGTGCGTGTGTGTGTGTATATATATTAAGTAAAAAAAAATTATTAACAAAAAAAGACTACTTCATGCAAGAAGAATGAAGCAGCCAAAAAACATATGTACATACAACAAAGAAAAATTATGTACAAAAAGAAAGAGAATCTATAAACAACAAAATGGAATCACTAGAAGTGAATGCCCATGCACGAGACTAATCAAATAAAGTCCTTACAAACAAAAACCTATAATTTCTTATGACTAAACCTTTTAAACCATTCAACTTTTGTTTCATTTGGACCTCGCATGTTGGCGCTACAAATATGAAAAGTTCTAAGTTGTCAAAACTGAAAGTCACTCTAAACATAGCAACTTAGATTCTTATTCTATGGCTGTATAGGGAAAGAGGTTGGATAACTTACACAAGTGTTTGGCTACAGGAACTTTATCACTGGTTAAGCTTTATTGAAGTATGCTTATGATAGCAAACTTAAAAACCTAGATGTGGCCTATTAATAAATGAATTCTTTAATGTTGGTCCTCATTCAGCATTTCATGTGCTTTATTCTCTTGAGCTTTCACTTCTAAGGGCAAACCTTATTTCATGGTTTTCGCAGATTTATATCCTAAGTAATTAAAGGGGTTAAGATCCTTCATAGTTGAAAAATTAATCACTACTTGTGATTGGTCATAGTGCTTTTTATAATAGTGAGCCCTATCTACTTAATGGCTGCAAATGCATATATAAATTTGAGAGTTAGCAATGTGCGCTGTAACATGTGTTCTATTTCGAGGAAGCATATAACCTGGATTTTTGCACTACATATGCAAGAGGGCTACTGTTTACCTGGTTTTTAACATCGTATTCTGATGATATTATGACAATCCCTTAAGTAATTCCTATCCTACTTCTAATATATAGCCGTGGAAGATTTTATGTTCTTCTCTTGCCTTTCATAAGAATATTTCTTCTTTTCTATACTTATGTTACAACAATATTACTTCCTTTCTACACTCATGCTCTGCTATGAAATACTTACTCTTAGGTGTCATTTTGTAGAGTGTGGAACTGACAAGTGAAGCTATGGAGTTTCTGACTGGAGTCTTCCGATTATTTGACACTGACAATGTATGCCATTACAATATGCTGGCAGTCTTCTACCTTGTGAGAATATATCCTGTAATTGAATCTCTGAATGTATTAATTTTGACATTTTATTAGGATGAAGTGCTACAACCTTCTGAGCTCGATGAACTATTTTGCACTGCTCCAGAAAGGTAAATTTGGTATTAGATTTTGTTTAATTTACTTTTTACCATAAGCATGGTTTTGTTACCTTCGATTATTCAATGAAGGCAGCATCTAAATGCTACTTTTGGTAGGAGCTTCGGTTGGCTGCCTGCAAGTAATGCTACTCTTGCTTGCTGAAATATTCATCAGTCTCTGTTGGATCCAAATCTAAACTTATTTGCGAGCAATTTGCTTCCATTTATATTAGATCATTATGCTGTTGTACGGGTTGCCTGTTATGTTGTTACTTAGGACATCATTGTTATAGTTTAGTGTTGGAGAAGCATATTAACATTATTACTTTTTATGATAATTTGATAGTTGGGAGAGGAGGGGATTTGAACCCTTGAGCTACAAGGCTCCTGGCAGCATTATTACAAGTACAGTTCTATAAGTTTGCACATCATTTAAATGTTGAATTAATCATTTATATTTTACTATGAAGAATTTTGACATTGTAATTTGTGAACCCTGAACTCAGATATGTCCTTGCTATACAGTGTCTATCAGGGATGGCAATGTCTGCAATTATAATTTTAACTTTGCATATAATTCACATATAAAAAATAACTGATATTAGGATGTCAACAAGAAACTATGTGTTTTAATTATTTATGTTCATTTATGTTTACTCATTTAAATAGAAGCTTACCAGCATATGATGTTGTATTCTACTTTGGTCTTGAGATAGTTGTTTGCTTCTTTCTTTCATTTATTTGTCCCCAGTTCTTACCAACCGACCTCCTGAGGCTGTACCTCTAATTGTGAGGGAATCCTTAATTAACCTTTGTTTTCCCTGATTGTTCTTTCGTAATAATTATATATTATTTTCACCATTAAATGCAAGCCTTGCCTGAGCCAGGCCATGGGTTACACCTGTGGGAGAAAGAAAAGAGATGATTGTTTAAATTAAATTTCAATACTTGATTAAAGATATAATTTGATAAATGGGATTTGGAACATGATCTGTAATTCCTATCCTACACAGCCAGCATGTCTCACTGAGTATAAGTACTCTGTGTTGCTGTAATTTCTATCATGAATTATTTTGATGGTTGTCTTTTGTTGCTGCCTACGCATTAGACTCAGCCACTAATTACATAATATTCTTCTTCTTTTTTAAAATTGTCATTGAATCATGAATGACATTATAATGCCAGAATATGCTTCTTAGATGTGCTGTTCACGTTTTGATTTCAGTCCTTGGCATGAGGCTCCTTATAAGGATGCTGCAGAGAGAACAGACCGTGGTGAAATATCTCTTAATGGGTTTCTATCTCAGGTGTGTGCACCTACTGTTTTTGATTCTTGCAATGTTCGTGAGTACTTTTATCAATTCCCCACACATGTTGTACTCCTAAAGTAACTGACTGTGGTTGATGATATGTGTGGTATATGGTTAACATATAGGCCTAACATAGAGATAAGTATGCTAGGTTCATGTAGATCTGTATGGGTGAAATATGAGTAGTGTAAAGAGTTGGGAGTGACTTCGCTGTATTAACTAGGAGTGCTTGGGGAAAAAGTGGGTGGATTTATGTAATAGATGCAGGGTGGTGCCTGGTCCAACAGAATTGGAAAATACGATTGTCCCATTTTCTCCTTTTATATCCTTTTCTTATTAGTCAAACATGGAATAGAGAATTATTCAGCAAATTCAATTTCAAAAAGTTGAAAATCTTATTTGACGTCAATGCCACATGGTGGGTAGCTGTAAAAAGCGTATGATAAGGTACCTAGAGAGGTTATGCGGTGAGTTTGAGAAAAGAAATGAGTTCTTCTAAAGTAAATTAAGTTGACAGGATATTAATGACGGAGCTGTAATTAGTGGAAAACAAGTGGAGGTATCACAAGCAAGTTTACTGTTACTACTGGGTTTGCATCAAGGTTCAACATCAAGTCCATATCACTTGCACTAGTGATGGATGAGCTTACTAGATCATTTCAAGATGGAATCCCTTGGCAAATCACAGAACTGGTTCAGTTATGATCCAAGCTAAAACAATAATAAAACTAGTTCTAAATTACTTATAAAAAAATTATAAAACTAGTTCTAAATCGAATTGATTTTATTATATTTCTAGTTTGTCTAAAAATGGGGCAAAACCAGTTTTAGTTAAAATTTTTTATTATTTTTTTTGGATAAATAAACAAATTCATAAGAGTGACATTGGAATAAAGAAACTAAAAAAGTTAAAGAAATACTAACAACTTTGAAAAAGAAAAATGTCCTATCATAAAGAATCTTCAAATAGCCCTAGCAGTGTATGTTCAACTCCAAAGTTGTTTCCTCACATTCTTCGAACAAATACTCTGCATGATGCATAAAGGAATGACATTCCATATCCTTGCATTTTGGTGTCTTGAAACCTTCCTTTTCCAACAAGCGAATAAATCTACCCCTCATCTAGGCATGACCACTGCACCTTAAACCAAGGACAGAACTAGGATTTTAAGGTAGTGGGGGCTGGAGTATTAACAAAAAAAAAAAAAAAAAAAAAAAACTTCAAATAGGCATCCATATAGTATTAAAAAATTGTAAATACACAAAATTGTTATTTTTAAATACATTAAGATGCAATCATTTACCAACAAAGACAAAAACAAAAGCAAAATTTTTTATTTTTTTAATATTAGGCTGGCTAGGATTTTTTTTTTTTTGGTTGAAGTTAGAGTATTCACAGTAGTATTGCTAAAAATTTTAGCTTTTAGCATCTTAAAAAACTATTTTATCTATTTTATCACCTTACTTTATAATACACTTAATATCTAATGTTCTATTTTTTTATCACTTCATTTAAAATTATATAAACAAATCATTAAAATAATAAAGGAAGAGAGAGAATTTGAGTTTTTTAATCGGAGGAAGACATATAATCTTAATAAAATATTTTTTTTTGATAGGTAACGTAAAATTTTATTAAATGAAAGAAAATAACCAACTCAAGTATATTGGGAATGTACTATGGGGGCACAAATCAGGAACCAAAATTACAACAATCAAGTAAAACAGTAAGGGAAGAACAAGAAAGATGACAAAAAACCACAGTCAATTGGTATTTATATCAGTTTACTATAATTGCAAAAAATTTAGTTTTAACTTTTTTAATAACAAATGATTTTTTGGTTTTTTGGCGGTAAAATAGTTTTTTTTTTTTTTTTGTTCTAAAATATAATTATTATTGTGAATGTTTTTATTGTTTTTGTTAAGTTTTTGGGTTGGATACTTGCTATTTGGGTGAGGCTAGCTAGGCTTATTGAGGAGAATAGGTGCCCAAGGTTTTGGAAGGAGCCCAACTACAAAAATAAAATATATAATAACTCAAAAAAAAAAAAAAAAAAACAAGTTTGGATCCAGGGGGGCCTGGGTCCGTCCTTGCCTTAAACAAATATAAGATCATATCCTAAAGTTCCTTGGCTGTTTCCCATTGGAGCATGCAGCTTATCTAACTTTTGGTGACCTCCACTTGATGAGTCATGGTTCCAGCCGATTGTGCTACCTCTTGTGGTTAGATCCCAAACCTTTTATGAGAAGATAAAACCCTAAAACCTTAGAAATAATTAATCATGACCCTTGATTAGACTAAATCCTAGCCATGCAGGATTAAGATAAATTTACAAAGACTCAACTACCCTTTCATATCAAAGAAATAAACTTAGGTAAAATCCTATTTTTATTGTCTCATTCAATGAATTTAAGGGTTGAACAGTATCCCAACACGTTAATGTGAACAGTAATAGAGAACATAAAAAAAAATATAATAATAATAATAATAATAATAATAATAATAATAATAATAATAATTTTAATTCTTAGCTTGCCATCCTACATGACATGGTATAATCAATCCCTTCAGTACCATCTTTTAAAAATATGAATTGCTACAATCACCATTTACAATTGTGAACATTGCTGAACAAATAAACTCATTAACCACTTCTCTGTTGAAGTGATATACCTGAAAACAAGATTACCTTCCTAGACCTCCTTAACCCTAGGAAATACATCACCCTTATAATATTGCAATTTTTCTTTCAGGCAGCATTTGAGTGTGTTGCCAAGAGCATTGTAGCTTAGTGGCATAGCCTCCTCTCCATTATGAGGAGAGCCAGGGTTCGAATCTTCCCTCCCCCATTGTTGTAACTATCAAATTATCAAAAAGGAAGCATTTGGGTGTGTTGTTTTATACATGATTTAGTTTCTTTATCATTTTTTGGAGTCCATCCATTTTGTAATTATAATTCCTTGGAAAATATTTTTTTTGATTTCCTTAAACTATTTTCGCAATTATAATTATAAAATAGCTATTATGTTAATTATATCACTTTAAAAAATGTGGTTGCAGTGGGCTCTTATGACATCATTGGATCCACAGCTTAGTTTGGCTAATTTGGTTTACATTGGATATGGTGGTGATCCTAATTCAGCACTTCGGGTCACGAGGAAAAGATCAATAGATCGTAAAAAGCAAAGAACTGAGAGAAATGTTTTTCAATGCTTTGTTTTTGGTCCTAAAAGTGTTGAAAAATCTTCTCTGTTGAATACTTTATTGGGAAGGTGCTGCATCTGAACCAATTACTTGAGTCAATGTCCTTCACCTGTTTACTGTATTTTGTCTTTGGTTTTTAGTTTCTACTACTTATGACTTTTCATTTTTCTTTGTGTTTTCTTCTAAGCAAATTTTTTTCTATTCCAACCACAGGCCTTTCTTCAAAAATAATTCAACAACTGGTGATCGTTATGCAGTGAATGTTGTTGACCAGCTTGGGGTTAGTATAATCAGTAGAAACACTGGGCTTGGTACTTGAATATTCCCCAACTCTCCCCTCCCCACTCCTCTGCTACTTGTGTGGACATTCTAAACCATCATTGACATCAGCAACAATGTGTCAAATGATGTCCAGTTGAAAAATAAATTGCAGAATTTTGATGTTTGTTTATCTGCATGCTAATCAAAAAGATATATAAGCCCATTCATCTTTACAAGTTGAAGTGAACCATATAGTCATTTTTGTCATTGCTTCCCTTGCAGGGGAGTAAGAAGATTGTCATATTGCGAGAGATCCCTGAAGATGGAGTTAAAAAATTCTTGAATAATAAGGAATTTTTGGCTGCTTGTGATGTGGCTATCTTTGTCTATGACAGGTACGTATGATGCTATTGTATTTATTAGAATTAACTACTATCATTTGCATACAATATGACATAACATGAGAAATCCTCAGTTGTAACTTATTTCAGTGTTGATTTTGGGTTCCCTTACATGGTGAACCAATCTGAAAGGGAGCTCTGGTTCTTAGGCCCTCAACACAAAATATCAACCTGTAGCCAGTTAACTAAATGAACCAAATTCGTTGTGGTTTGGTTTAAGTATGATTGTTGATTTGTTTTATGCAAATTTTTTCTTTGTTTTTTTGGTAGCAATAAATGTTATTGAAAAAAAAAGGAGGGACCTCATGTACACAGGAAGTACATAACAAAGGTTTCCTAAAGAATTTTTTGTAATTTTCTTTATCCTCAATGAAAGACTGTCAATATAATGGATTGACGAATAGTGGGCAGGTCCTATTTACCAAACCTTAAGAGTAAGACCCGCCTGAACACAAAAGTGAAAATACTAATGGTATCTATTCAGGGAAAGAATCACCATAAAATATAATCTTGAGAGTAAAAATCACATCATTGAATAAATAAAATAATTTTGCCAGAATAAAATAAAGATAATTAAGATTTTGAATCACTGTCATAATTTGACATTGTTCTTCTATTTCCAGTTCAGATGAAAAATCATGGAAAAAATCAAAAGACCTTCTGTTGGAGGTTGCTAGGCATGGAGAAGAAAGCAGTTATGGGGTGCCTTGCCTCTTAATTGCTGCTAAAGATGATCTGGATCCACATCCAGTTGCAGTAAATGATTCAGTAAAGGTATTTCTTTTATCATTGACTACCTTGTTCTCACATACTCAATGGTGACTCTACATAATCTATGAACTGTTACCTCATATCTGTAACTCCAATTGTTCTTTTTTAGTTTTCAACAGAAGATGTACTAATAATTCCAATTTTTAATTTTCATTGTTTTAGGTTTGCCAGAAATTAGGAATAGAGGATCCTATTCCTTTGAGCAAAAATATATTCAGTAGAATTATAAGTGCAGCTGAACACCCGCATTTGAGCATCCCTGAAACGGAGACTGGAAGAAACCGCAAGCAGTACCGACATCTTGTTAATCAATCTCTTATCTTCGTCTCTAGTATGTTTCTCTAGCTCACCATTGACCCCCACTTATGTGCATGTACATTTCCACTTATGAGTTTTATATTGTTCTTATGCATTTTTTCACTGGATTTTTGTCTAAAACTACAGTTGGGGCTGCTGTTGCTGTTGTTGGACTGGCAGCTTACCGTGCCTATGCTGCTAGAAGAAGCAGTTCAAGTTAGGTAGGAGGAGGAGTCCATCAATAAACTGATGCTGTCTTGCTGCCACTTCAAATTTAATAATGGTTGGTTTTTTCTTGCTTTGTCCAATTATTCTAATGCTATCGTTGTTGGGCATTCTCTAAACAAGATGTATATAGAACAATAGCAATTTCTTCTCAGAGGTTTCCTATCCATTGTAACATCTTTTCCCTTTTAGTTCAAGTTTCATTTTATAGTTATTGCTATTGTTGTTGTTGCTATTATTTTGTAATTTGTATTCAAAACTTTCAATTAACCATGCAGGGCTTTTATGATCAGCTTTCCAAAATTTCTGCCCTAGCTACAATTTACTGTGCTCAGTTGGTGGGGTTGAATGCACAATGGGAAAATACTCGATATTATCACCCTTCCACATTTGTGCAATTTTTGGAACTTGTTTACACATCATGACAGTCCATAGTAGTGATGGTCCTCAAGTAATTCATGCGGTGTAAGGATTGTGAGTTCAGAAAATTTTACTAGTACTATTTAAGGGGGTAATACTAATAGGTTGGATTCATTTATGCCGTGGAGATTAGATGAATAGATGAGTTAGTTATCCAATTATGTGATGATTCTGTTTTTTTTGGCTGAATGTATGCTTCTTATGAGGTGTTTGTAGTTCTTGCTGTAACTGTATTGGCGGCGTGTATCCTTGGCAGTATTAGGCTCTTTAAATTAATATGACTAATGAGTCTTTGATTAATTTTGATTAGAATGATTGCAAATATTAGGTCTAGATTGCTTGAATTGAAAGCCTGGAGATAAACGATTCTACCCCAAAATACAGGGTCACACACAGATATGCTTGACAAGAACAAAATTTCACTTATATTGTCAGTAGTAGCTCTCTTCACAATTATACACATTGCCATTATGTTTGGATTGAAAGAGGGGAGCAGAGTATTTGAAGGGGATTGGAATTTTTTTTATTTTTTTTAACTCCAATTTGGGGGAATTGGAGGAGGAGGGATTCAAGTATAAGAAATTTTATGTACTTAAGCTAAGTATAGTCAAGAATTTTCTAACTCAACTAGTTGGCACTTCGTGGCGTTTCTAATAGAGACATCTAGGATTAAGATCTCTCATTTCTGCTGTAACGATTGAATTATCAAAAAAAGTATGGAACATTTACTCTCTCCTCCCTTATAACTTTTAAAACATTCTAGGGAGGGTATCCACTTTTCTTTTCTAATTCTTTCCTCTTATCTACCAGTCTCTCTTATGCTCTCAATTATCTCCTCCAAACTCCCAAATATGGTGTATACATTATGCTAGTGTGAGTTTGTGCCATGCTTGAAATGTTGATGGGAATCTCACCTTACTGGTCAGGGATATTTGTGTATTTTGGAATAATTTTAGTCTTTAAACATAAGACATGGAAATTAAAATGGGTACCTAAAGTTCAAGAAGTTACAATCAACACTAAGAACATTCAAATATCACAATTAAATCTTATGAGTCTAAATAACGGGAACTTGATGGTTTCTCTTACAATAATTGATGTGGTTAACAGGAATCAACTTAAATATTTGCCCTCATACCTGACGACATAAGAAAGTGAGAACGTGTCATGTCAACAAATATTTTGTTGTATTTATTAAAATTTTGAAAAATAAAAAGAAGGTTGATGTGGGTAAAATATGTGAATAATGGTCGACAGGGCGTATACCATGTTAATCAAAATTGCTTTGGTAGTACTTTCTGTGACATCTAATTCATTGATGCCAGGGGACAGGGTACGTAATTAAAGTTAATCTAAACCACACCCCCCCGGCCCCCCCCCCCTCTCCTAATTATTTTCCCCATGTATTTGCTTTATTTGTTCTTTTTTTTTTCATTTATATAATAACTAATGAACTTTTTTTTTTTTTTTTTATATACAAACCTTATTTATAATAGAAAAGGTAAAATTTTCATATTTTACCAATGTCTTGGTTTAAAACCTACAAAAGGAAAACTAAGAATGAAAATAAATAAATAAGAAAGAATTTTAATGGAAAAAGAAGAAAGAGGAAATTATTATCATTATTTCTTAAGTGATATAAAAAGAGAATTTCAAAATTTTAATGTAATTATTAATTCTTCTCCATGAAATTTTGTGAATAAGTAATAAAATATAAGAATGATTACATGATAAACTCCCAAGTTTAATATTGTTTTCAAAATAAACTTTGAAATTTCATGTTCATATATGTTTACAGTATAGTTTTAAAAATATTACAATTTTATCATTTTATGAGGCTATATTAAATAAATTAAATATCAAAATTTATGTTTACATGAAATTTTAAAAATATTATAATTCGTTCATTTATTGAGCTTCTATTAACTAAAATATTAAAATTTACGTAAGTGTACTTGAAGTTTGTTTGGTTAAAAATATTATAATTCGTTCATTTTTAAGTAAATCATAAGTGAAATTTTGAATTACACAAATCACAAGATGACTTATTCATGTGTAAGAGCAATCTAGTTTTTTTTTTTTCCTCTAATTAGAAATACTGCATAAATACCCCACCTCTCCCACAAAGTTCAAATTGAGCCCGCGCCGCACACCCCCCCACCCCCCACCCCAAAAAAACTTTGCGTTCTCCCTTACATTTAGGGCATGTGAAGGTACCATCTGGCTCAAATCACCTGATGATGAGAAAGCAATGTTGAAGCAAATAAAAGACAAGAAAAAAGAAGAAAGAGAGCAGTGTTGAAGCAACAATTTGGGAAAGAAAGAATATATAGCACCTACATATTTTTTGTAATTTGTCATGGATGAGAATATATAGCACCTACATGATTGTTGTAATTTGTCATGGATGAGCATATATGTTTTGATTACTATAAGTAATAGGATAATTAGAGGAGTGAGCAAGGGAGCATAAACTTGTGAGGCCACCTGAATGTGTTAAGAGACCTACCTTGGAGCCCTCCTCTTGTTCCCCATTTTCGTTACCCTGATTGAACTTGTCTACCAAAATGTTCCAAATTATCATCATCAAAAACCTAATCAATTTCTACGAGAGTGTCATACTATCTTGTGTGTGCATCAGTGTTTATGTGTCCATATATGGACTAACTTCCGTTTCGTCCTATCTTTGTCTCTAATTATTGGTTTTGGACCAACCAAGCCAAGTAATCCTAGCTGATGCATTCCTTAAATACCAAAAGACTCCAAGGGATCTTTGACTCTTGAATTTTAATATATAGACCATTTTAAATTGGTAAATAGTGTCTAAATCAAATCGCACTTACAATAGAAATTTGAGAGGAAGGTTAAGGGAGAGGACTAATTAAAATCGTTTCCATTGTGAACTGCGTAAATGTAAAAATCAAAGACTTAAGGTCAATATTTGGGTAGTATCTCATATGACATTCCACTAGATTTTGATCCAATGAGGTCAATATGGATGAGTTAATTTGTCATAATACTAAAATCATCCATCAAAGTTTTTCTTGATCTATCTTTTTTTTTTTTAGCTCAAAACTTTCGCACAAGGATAGCTAAAAATAAGGTATATATATCCTATACATCGTTTGGTTTGTTTTAAACGACACATTAAAACTTACGTTATAGCCATTACTTAAACCAAATCTCTTTGGAGACACAGACATATGTATATCAGTATATGCATTAAGCTAGCCTAGTATTATATTATTATATAATCAATCATGAAAGAAAGATAATAAGAGGAAAAAAGGAAGATCTACATGTCAAATGGTAGCTCGGAATGAATTTCCAAGTTGCCCTGAAAAAGAAAACTGGTTGATGTGAAAGGTAAGGATTCCGAGAGATCCTAACAGGCTAGGGTGAAGAAAGAGTTAAACAAGATCTCATTACTATTGAGATATATACATCAGAGTACTCCCAAGAATTGCCCTCCTCGTCCCCTCCATATGGTATATAAGAGTGTCTCTCTCTCTCTCTCTCTCTCTCTCTCTCGTGCTCCCGCAGAATTTTCTTGTCCTTGTACAACTATCAGTCACTTTCAATCTCATTCTTGTGGTTTGTTTCCTCCATGCATGAGAGAGAGAGAGAGGGATCTCCCATTAATTATTAGCGGCACGTGTCAATCTATTTCCAAGAATCTTTATTTATATATTTATATATATATAAGTGTGTATAAAATCAATTTAAAATAGGGTAATATGAATTTTGTAATAGATTGTATAACAAATTTCATATTACACCTTTAATTTAACTGACAGTAAGTGATTGTTTATAATCTTCACCGTGAATTTATAAATTTTTGTTCATCATTTACAATTTGTCATATTTGAGTTGTGGCACAACATTTTTTTTTATAGATTTTTTTTTTTTGTAATATCATAATTTATGAGGATGATTTTAGAGTTATCATAGTAAATTTAATTTAATGCAATCCTATTTATACCATTGGGGTTTTTGTAGCACAATCCAACACAATAAAAATATAACCCTAACTTACATTACTCCTTACTTCTATTTTATTTTTTCTCTATATTATTATATTTTCATATTCCAATTTTAACACATGAAATACAGGAAAGAACAAGATCATCATGCTCTCTCTAATGAAGTGACTAGAATAGAATAATTAGGATCATATTTTGTTGATAAACAAGATCAATATGTGATAGATGCATGTAACCATTTTGTTTTCATAATTGTTGATACGATCAATTTTGATTGATGTATCATATAAATGATGTTATTGATGAATTCATATAAAAATGTTTGTTATTTTAAAACAACAATACATTTTATCAAGTTGAGAAAAAGTTCATGAAAAGCTTATGTACCCTTTCATTACTTTAATACTATATATATGTATGTGCCCTAACTAGGTAGTAGGTAAATCAGATCATTCGCATAATGGCATGCATAACCTCTATCTAAGGTAATTTGTATAGCTGGTAGGAAACATGGACGGCTAGGGTTTCCCACTATAATAATCACTGGTCTAAAGTGTAATCAATCTCCCAAATGATCAAATTTAAGACACATATTATTATAGGTTCTTTTCAAGAATATTCCCATCTTTTTTTTGTTGACAAAAATTAAAAAAAAAAAAATTGCAAGAAGACAAACACGAACGCATGATTTCCTACATAAAGACTTAGATATCCAGAATCCTGATGGTTATATGAATGTGGGTCCATCTTCGATACCCTTATAGATCCTCTAAATCCCCTACAATCATTCCATTACAAAAGGAAGCCACTTGGTCAGCCTAGCTATATGGGTAATTGTCAGTCTATCAAATATAGCTACAGAAAAGAAAAGGAAGAAAAGAAAAAGAAAAAAATGACCCCATTCAATTAAAAGTTCTAGCTCTTTTAGATGTTCTATAACACCTTCAATGCATGCCGGCATGCAAATTTCAGGTTTATCGTTGATTTTTTTTTTTTTTTTAAAATTCAAAACGCTGCTAGGGTTTTATAGTTCTTTGCCTCTCACATCTTGTTTCTAATATCTTAAAATACTAATAGAATATAGCATTAACTTGTCCTTGATCATAAATGATAATGCTGAAATTCCATGTTGAAACAAATGTTTAATTTTGTCCTCAAAAACCAACAAAATTAATTATATCGAAAAGATAAGCATCGCCGACAAAGTAAAAACACAATAGAAAATTTGAATTATTAGTTTGAATTTTCTCCTGTCTTAATCTTTGGGACCAAACTTCCAAAAATTTATTAAGACTGAAAAAAATAAAAAGAAAGAAAGATAAGCTCCAAGGACTTTGGTGGCTTTGGTTGAATGCCGGCATTTCCATGGGCCCTTTTTATGACGAATTAATGGTCGGCATATCCTTCCTATGATTAACCCATTTCTTATTAAATTTATAGCTTTTATTTCAAAAAATGGGTGTGATATTGAGAAATGGTTTATCACTTGCTCTGCGATACTAACTACCACATGCAGTTTTGGTGTTGGCATGTGAGCGTATTCCCTTATCTCATCCCCCTTCTCCTATATATATATATATATGTGTGTGTGTGTGTGTATGTTTCTCAAAAAAAAAAAAAAAAAATACTCAGTGTTGTTGAGTCGTCCCACATCGGTAAGGTGTGATATTGAGAAAGGGTTTATCACTTGCTCTGTGACACTAATTGCCGCATGCAGTTTTGGTGTTGGCGTGTGAGTGTATTCTCTTATCTTATCCTCATTCTCCTATATGTGTGTTTGTGTGTTTCTCAAAAAAAAAAAAAAAAAAAAGCTTCTCTTTTTCTATTCTTTATAATTATTTAAACATGTGCTAGCTAACATTATCCAGAACATATATGACATTAGCATATCCATTTGAATATTAATCTTAACTGTACTTTTAATTAATTTTACATGTTATAGAACTTTCTTGATTTTCGTGAATCCAAATTTAGAGCACTCACACTGAACATTCTAAATCCTGGGATCTGTATCATTAATTCTACAAAATTTTACAAAACGCTAGCACCAATTCTTTTTATATATGAGTTATTTATTTATTAACCATATCCATTTTTATGGTCGTGTATTTGCACATAATCTTTAATTTTAACCATCAATCAAGTTATTCACTTAAAAAAAAAAAAAAAAATCAATCAAGTTATGGGTTGTAATTTGCAAAGCTTATTATGGTAATTACAATTTTTTTTATCTTATATAGTATTTATTTTTAACTTAATCTAAGTGTATTTATGTGTGAAACTCTTAAGAGACTTGAATTTTGACCTTTGTACATTTCTCTCTCTGCAAGAATTTATTGTTGTGAAGTAACTATCACATTAGTATTGACACGATATGACGGTTAAGGAAATTAAGAAAAATTGGACAAATTAATTAATAACCTAGTATTCTTGCTATATGGAGTGGATCGAGGAAAGAGAATTTGGATTATGTGAATGACATGGATATCCAACATCTTAAAAAAAAAAAAAACAAAAAAAAAAAAAAACAGTAAAAGTAAAAGTTAGAAAGAGATAATGAAAGAGTGTAATTCGATTTGATACATGTGGAGAGAAATGAACTTTAACACGTAGGAGAAGCTGGCATGACAGGTGCAGAAGACCACATAAATTGGTGGGGGATACAATATCTTTGCGTCGGCATGAGACGATGAGGCCAGGTACAGGCCATATATGTATGTCTCTCGCTTTGTGGAGTTTACACAGGTGCGGTCCTCCTTAAAATACAACATTTCTGTGTGTGTGTGTGTGTTTGTGTTTGTGTTTGTGTTACACTTACGTGGTGCATTTATATATATCTATGTAATTGTATATGTCATCCACACATAGACAAGGACAACCCAACATTTTGGAACGAGTGAAAGAGAGAGAGATGGAATAATAACAACAACAACAACAACAACGACACCATACACACACACATATATATATATATATATATGTATATATATGTAAAAATTGCTTATTAGAAGAATTGAATAAGTCAATATATATTTGTTAGTTTGTGGGTTTATTTTATTTATTTATTATTTTTTTTTTTTTTTGGGTCTAATGTTGGGCAAACATGGTGGCTAGCTAGTGGGGTTTGCTTTGAGTGGGAGAAAGAATGGACTTTTTTTTGTTGTTGCTGGTGATGACATATTTGAAGGTTTAGACGGTAGATCCAACAAAAACTAGCTTTCCACATCATTTTTCTCTTTTATATATATATATATATATATATATATATTTGCTCTTTTTTATTTTTAGTTTATATTATATATATGGTATTATCTTACTGATTTTTCACATTTCATACGTGCATTGCATTATTATAGGAGCATTTAGCCGCCTATATATCTAGCTACTTTGTATATGCACATGATGGAGATCGGAGACGTGTCTTCTTCCTGCATTTTTGGAAAAAATAAATTTTCGTTTTAATGAGAGGGAGTGGGAAGAAAGAACTAGAGGTCATCATTTCCACCATGACTATAGGGTGGTATGTTGAGTCCACCTCAGATTTTTGATGCATTCTAGTCGACAAATTAACAATGTACAATAACACTCATGCAAGCACTACAAAAAACGGGGCTATCCCAGCGTTTTCAAGCGTTGGAATAGGGTCAAAATTCCTATCCCGGCGTTTTTTTTCTCGACGCTTCAAACCGCCGCATTTTGAATGTCGGGATAGGGTTGTGTGGACCTGTACCAGCGCTTTGAAAAGCGCTGGCATAGGTCTTGAGTGAATATAATGAAAAAAGACCTATACCACTTTTAAAAGTGCTAGCATAGGCAGTACCTATTCCAGCGCTCTAAAAAGCATTGGTATAGGGCATATACCCATGCCCTATGCCAAACCCTATCCCAGCGGTTTTCAAAACGTCGAGATAGGTCATTTTTAAAAAAAAAAAATTTTTTTTGATTTGGAAAAAAAAATTTTAATTTTTAAAATTTTTTTTAGCATCTGTAATGTACCTACAATACATATTTTCCAATACCTATTTTATAGCAACTATAATGAACCACAATTCATATTTTTCAATAGCAAATACAATATCACATTAAACCAAGAAACTAAATATATTTAATTACACTATATCAATAATTACATCTCAAATGTCTAGAATGTTATATATACACAAAATAATACATCCCAAGTGTCTACATTGTTATGAGGCGCACCTGCACTACGATTTCATCATTGCACATTGAGTTTCAAAAATGAACAAACAACACTCCTAATAGAAAATACTCCACCTTTTCTTTCCATGCAAGCCACCCACTTGCTCCCAAACAACAATCCACCACAGCATACTATATGTATTCACTTAGACAAAATATGAGAAATTGACAACAAATTGAACAACAATATGTCAACATTCACAAAACAAACAACACTCCCAATATAAAATACACAACCTTTTCTCTCCATGCAAGCCACCCGCTTGCTCCAAAACAACAACCCATCACAGCAGTAATGTAGACACATTATTTTACAATTTAAGGGAATTAAGAAGCAGATCTTACTCGCCCTATAGCAATCCCAGTGTTTGCCCATGGAAAGAAAAATATAAACTTCAAACAAGCTGCCACTCCTGCAAAAGCGAACTGACCATTACTCACTACTATGATAACTCAAATGACGTAAATTAGGTCAATTCTAGTCCAAAACCATGTAACAAGTGAACCACGATATAGGCTTGTTTTAGTTTTGATATACAATTGAAAATTAGCCTTGAAACTATTGGTAGTCGTATTTGATGCCATGATGTCGGGACTCCCTACACAGAAGGAAAATTTTGTTGGGTACTACCATAAAAGACATAAATAACATTGGCAAAGAAAAGTAAGTATTACATGATGAAGAAGATAGAGATTACTTGTAAACGGCGAGCACTAAATCTATGATAACAACAAAGATACTAGGATGGGGGAAGAAGATTAAGAAGTAGTATTTAGTAGAGAAAAGCATAAGTATTATTTAAACTGGAAAAAAAAATGCTCAAAAAGAAGGATTACACTATTCATGATAGAAATTGCTACTGATTTCATAATTTGCAAAGGGGGGTACTAGATGCAGCAGCTCCACAAACCAATCCCTATACCAATGGAGGCCAAGTAATAGGCTTTGTAAGTTGAAGTTGGATCTTCCATTTATTCTGCAATATACAAATCACAATGTCAACTCCACATATAAGACTGGGATTGTAACGATCTTTCTATAGCTAAAACAACATACCATGTTGATGTCTCTAGTAAACCAAAGCCATTGTTCAATAGCTTTTTTGATTCGATCTCTTTTATACAAATCATAAACTGAAAATTTAGTCACAATGGCCAAGACCACCCATTTTTAAAAATATTGCTAATAAATATTTTTTTCTTTCTTACAAGTGGGATAAGATTAAGAAAGATTCAATTTAGATTTTTATTAAAAAAAAAGGTATTGGAATTACAAAAACACAATAAGAGTGTAATTTGGTGGACATACATAGAGCTAGCTAGAAGAACATAATCAATTAAGTCGGCTTTTATAGTTTTATTTTAAATTTTTAAGCTCTATGTGGAATTTTCATAAACTTTTTGATCTTTTTCGTGGATGTCTGTTACTCTAGATTTTATTTCTCCTAATAACATGCCTCACATGAAGGATGCAAGGACATTATGTCCTTTTTACTTCTAAGAAAAAACCTAAAAAAACAAAAACAACAGTAAAGAGGACATGTATATGGTATCAACCGTTGAAAACAATAACAACATGCAGCAAAGGTTAAGAACCTTCTTAAAAAATAAAGAATTTTTGACAAACTCTCAAAAATATTTTCTCACTAATTTTCGTCATTAAAAATACATTTTGTTGTAGTGCGCTTGCTCCAACACAACATACCACCACAAAACCAATTTCCAACATCACAAGTATAGAGTTTTACAAGTATTGAAATGAAATAAAATACTATTCATCACATCTAATCAACAATACTCATTAACATTTGCAAGAAATGAAAAACACTCCCAATATTAGTTTAAGTCACCTTATAAAACCATGCAAGCCACCCGCTTGCTCCAACACAACATACCACCACAAATCCAATTTCCAACATCACAAGTATACAGTTTTATAAGTTTTAACTAGAATTTACTTATTTTGCTCAAGCTAAATTTACAACTTTTAGAAAAAATCCAAAGTTACTGTAAACAATGTGTATTTAGTCTGCAAAAGAAAAGTTAAATTTATAAGTACAAAAGTTAAAGAAAAGCTTGTAAAAGCTCATTAAATACCAGAACCTAATCCTAGGAATCAATTTAATAAAAGCTCTTAATCATATATGACAATGAACACCCATGTGGGGGTATATGTATATTACCTAAATCTATAACTTTTCATTTATCTAGATAAATTTCAGACCGTAACCAAATCTCATAGTACCTTTCAATCAAGTTGGAAAGCTCAAATTACACCTATTATGCATCAATTTTAAACTTTTATGTTAAGTACATATATACCCAAATCTTTAAACTTCTACCTTAAAGTGCATTGGCAGTATTTAAAGTAATATTAAAGTGCTTCTGTTTAAACTAACCAGTGCCATCATGATCCTCATCAATTCTAGTGTTAAATTCTTATGGTTCCCATTTTGATTAAAATTCTGCAACAAAGTTTACACCTTCACTTGTACACTACATATATCTAACACTGGTATCAATGTGGAAACCAAACCAAGAGAATGAGGATCCAAAACTAGAATTATCCAAACAATCAGAACCATAGAAATCTAAAAGAATTACAGCAATTGATAAGTATATATATAAGAAACTTTCTTCACAACCATTACACAGTAAATATCAAATATCCAAACTAAACAAAAATGCATATACTCATTACTGTATCAAACAAAAAAATACCCAAAGGAATTAGAATCATTAAATAAAAAAATTAACATCAAGCATTTAGAATCATTAAACAAAAATACCCAAAGGAACTAGAATCATTAAACAAAAATTAACAAAAAAATTAACTCAAAAGGAAAAAAAAATACCCATTACACGTTAGGGTCGCCAGCTGGGTGGGAGGCGAAGAGTCGCCAGCTGGGTGGAAGGCGAAGGGTCGCCGATGGTGCGAAGGACTGAAGCGTCGCCGGAAGTGTCACAGATAGTGCGAAGGACTGAATCATCACGAACGGTTGGTGAAGGACTAAAGCATCGTGAACGGCCATGAGCTAAAGCGTCGCGAACGGCCGGCGACCTGAAGTGTCGCGAACCGTCGCGAACCTTCACGAGCTGAAGCGTCGCGAACCGTCACGAGCTGAAGTGGATCGGCGACGGGTTGAGCTCATCGACGACGGTGGCTTCACATGTGGTTTGGGTTTTTTGGTTTTTTTGGTTGGCTCTTGGTTTTTTTTTTTTTTTGGATCGAAATGGCTCTTGGGTATTGAAATGTTTTGTGATCATATATACATATGGCCTTTAGCGACAACTTCATTCCGTCGCTAATGGGGTGATTTCGTCGCAAAAGGTTATGATTTTAAAAAAAAATCCTTATAGGTGACAAAAGCGCTGGGATAGGTCACCCTGTTCTAGCGCTTCTAAAAGTGCTGGGATAGGTCTATCTCTATACGAAATGGAGAAAGACCTGTCCCAACGCTTTTAGAAGCGTTGGAACAAGGTGACCTATCCCAGCGCTTCCAAAAGCGCTAAGATAGGTCTTTCTCTATACGAAATGGAGATTGACCTGTCCCAGCGCTTTTAGAAGCGCTGGAACAGGGTGATCTATCCCAGCGCTTTTGGAAGTGCTGGGACAGGTCTTTCTCTATTACGAAATGGAATGATCCTGTCCTAGCGCTTTTCGAAGCGCTGGAACAAGGTGATCTTATCCTAGCGCTTCCAAAAGCACTGGGACAGGTTTTTCTCCATAAGAAAATGGAGTAACCTATCCTAGCGCTTGCAAAAGCGCCGGGATAGGGCTTTCCTCATTTGGGAATTCAGTAACCCTATCCCAGCGCTTTTGGGCTTTCTATACCAGCGTTTTTGAAAAACGCCAGCATAGGTACTACCTATATCAGCGTTTTCAAAAAGCGCTAGTACAGACGTATCTATTACGGCGCTTTGTAAAAGCGTCGGGAAAAAAACGCTGGGATAGGACGAATTTTTTGTAGTGAAGGACTTAACAGTTTCTTCCACCTAATTGTTATGAGGTCATTACTTTGTTATTTAATCAACAGTTCATGCTTGAAGGTCAGAGTGGGCAAAATAGTGAAAGCAAATTTTAACCAATAGTGGACAAAAAAAAGGCCTCTAAATTTTAACCAATAGAGTTATTCTTTTTCATTATAATAGTATTAATTAAGCCCAATTATTAGTGAATAAATAAAATAACATTTTTTATCAAATAAAAAATAAGAGAGAGAGAGAGAGAGAGAGAGAGAGAGAGAGAAATACTATGTCCACAACATTTTTCATAATACTTTCATAATAAACCCTAAGTGGTAGGTTGTTACCTTGATGACAAAAAATTAATTTCATTGATGGGTTAAAATTAAAACCAGTAACAACTTATTACCTAAGATTTGTTGTGAAAATATTGTGAATGTAACACTTCTAAAAAAAAAAAAAACAATACACAAAAATTCACAATATTTTTTATAAGTTGAGTTTGTAAAGTTTTACTAGTTTTTATCTAAGTCCATCACTAACATCATTTTTTTACTTACCACTATCAATATGTCACATCAACAGGTGTGAAAAGTTGTCAATTTTTTTTATATATTTTGTAAAAAAAAAAAATCTAGTTAATTAGTAGTAATTTTGCATATAAAACAAGATAATTGAGTTTAAGTAATATTAATTTTTAATAAAAAAAATTACTAGCTTTTATAAGTCTATCACTAACATCATTTTTTACTTATCACTATCAATATATCACATCAACAGGTGAAAAGTTGTCAAATTTTGTCCATAGATTTTGTAAAAAAAAAAAAAAAAAAAATCTATTTAATTAGTAGTAATTTTGCATATAAAACAAGATATTAGAGTTTAAGTAATATTAATTTTTAATAAAAAAAATAAATTTAAATATATAAAATGATCAATTTCAGTTTTTGTCTTAGGCCCCCAAATGCATTAAGCTGCCCTTGACGAAGGTATTGATAAATTACTATTTTTTCCTCCCCTAACAATAGAGTGGTGGAGGGAGAGATTCGAGCTCATATATATTCTCTTTTACAACAAAAAAAAAAAAAAAAAAAAAAAAAAAAAAGAAGAAGAAGAAGAAGAAGAAGAAGAAGAAGATTAGATAATGTTATTGGACTACAAGACTCCTAGGGCTAACTATAATCATAACAAGTAATGACACAATAATATGAACTCTAAAGCTAAAAAAAGTGTGTTAGAATTATAAATAATTGTGAAATGAGATCGATCCCCAGCTGAAAACAAGTGCCGTGATAGGAGAAAAACACATTTAAAAAGAGTATATTTAGAACATGATGGTAGCAACATCAGATTTTGATATATATAATTAGGTGCAAAGATCACTGCAATTACTGAGTCCAAATTAGCAAATAACACCTAATGATTAAATCGGTGACAAATGTACTAGAAAGTTAAGGAGAACTAATAACCGTTGAAGCCTTAAGTATAAATAGATGCTTTGTTGTCAAGGCAAATAAACAACCAAGACATATTTCACTTGTCAATCTTTAGTTTTGAGTGTAAGGTCTAATTTTCTTTAGTTGCTGGTTTTTTGGTCAAATTTGGTTGATACTTATTATTCCTTTGATATTTGAATTTAAAGTAGTTCAAATTCAAATTATTCAGTTACCATCGAGATTGATAAGGAAAAGTCCTCTTCATGGAGACAAAACAAGTCCAAATCCTTTAAAAAAAAAAATTAAAATTCCGTATAAACGTCCTAATTGAGGGCATCAATGCATGTTACAATTATATCAATATTAAAAAAAAAAATTTAAATAAGTACAAATAATGTGAACTCAAATGATGAATAGGGTTCTGTTTTCCATAATAAATTGCGTGTTGAATAATGATGGCAAGTTGATTAAACACGTCAAGGGGCCATTTGTTTCAACCAACGTACGAAGTTGCATGAGCCTCAACTTCTGTTACCTGCAGGCATTCATTATTATGGATTTGACCCCATGGCATACCATTTGAAAACCTTTCACAGCTTGTACACGATTCACATTTTTCAAAACATTTCCCCTGTATGCATGCATGCCACCGAAAGTACTGTTAGAGTTTTACAAGAAATGATCAATGTATTTTCCTTCACAACAATTAGTTTACTCGGTAAAAAGATTTTTATAATTGAATAAAAAATTTAGATTTGAATCGAGCTCATACCAAAAAGAAAGTTATAAGTATTGCATAATATAATGGTAAAGAATAATTATTTTATATATATATATATATATAGTTGAGGTGATAAATTTTAAATCTTATTATATCTATTAAAAAAATTTAAAATAAAAGCCATGTAAAGCAGATTTTACAATTCAAATAGAAGAAATAAAATGCGCTAGTGAATAATGTGTTAGGTAGGTCTTTGATAATTCATCAAAAAAAAAAAAAAAAAAAAAAAAGGTAGGTCTTTGATATCATGTGGATATTAATTTGCAGAAGAAACATACCAATGACTTCATTTATGTTTTCGGTCAAAGTAAAGCAATGACTTCATTTATTTGATTGGATAACAATTTTTCTCGTTCTTTTGATTAGTACCAGTACCTAACTTCACGTTTTCCACAACAGGATTAACTAACTTTCATTATATGAATACTCAAATGCCATGCAGTAATATTTTTCTTATTACTTACGAAAGTCTTGAATACTAGAATTTGAGTCACTCTAGGGACACTAAAATAATTCACAGTAATTTTAAATTAGCCTACCACTTAGCACATAAGCCATTGAATATACAGAGATTATGATAGGCCCATGTAAGTGCCGGTAGACTAGTTTCAAAATATTGTGAATTTTTATTGTATTGTATTCTACAACTAAAATTTCTATATGTATGTATTTGTATGTTTTTCCGACCGCCAACATTAATTAATTAATTGTGATGCCAGTGGTAGTAGGCAGCGGGTGGAGCTCTTTGACACGATCAAATACATCCAGATGAATGTCGGGTTTTTCACGTGGAAATTCAACACACATGACTTGTCTCTAGAAACATCAAATTAAGGGGGTTTTATATATATATATATATATATATATATCTCCTTCTTCGATTTGACCACATATCCAAATCCAACCTATTAAGATTTTATATTTAATCTTTTATATATTATAGGTGATAAATAAAATAAAACGACTATCCAACCTATTAAGATTTTAGTGGTGAACAATTAATATTAATTGTTCCATTGATGGAGGATTTTTTTTAATAAAAAAAAAATTATTATGAGAATCCATAAAATAACCTTTTGAATACTCTTATGTATTCTCCATCAAAACTCAAAAGCCTTATCAAAGCAAAGCATTGGACCTAAAAAAAAAAAAAAAGAAGTAAAATCTCTCTATGCTTGAATATTGGTTGTAAAGTTACATACTTTTCACTCTTTTGATGAATTTACAAGACATGCACTTATTTCCATACAGAACTTTGGAGGCTATAGGACGAAGAGGAACTCCTCCATTATATATGCAGTGCAGTAGGTGTGTCAGATCCGATTCACGATAACTCGACTGCTTTTGCTGCGGTACATGCATAGCCAACGGGAACAACTAGGAAACCATGGATTACACAGATGACAGATCGAGAGCTAAATTTGTAACATTAGATGTACATGTATGTTTCCCAATTTTGTGTCACATATGGTTAAACCAGTCCCATATATCTTTGATCTTTCCTATCTCAGCTTGTATATATGGAAAGTAAAATTGGGCTCCACATGTGTTTTGGTAAATATTGTACTTCGGATAAAGTGGTTGATGTTAACATACACATGTAGATAATTTGGATACATAAAATAAAATTAATTTTTTCATGTTTTAACTACTTCTAAGAGATGATTGATTAAGGGGTAATTTGTTAAATATTGCTAGCTGACCAATTAAAACCAAACTAAATATATATATATATATATATTTTTTTTTTTGATGGGACAAACTAAATATTAATAATTCATGAGAATGCACTAGGGTGTATCTTGCTTTAGGAGTCACATGGCTCATGGGTGTAGAGTATGTAGACAAATATAAGTGGAAAGAGCTATATTAGTGTATTAAATACATTGTATTAAATACATTTTTACCATTTTCTTAAAGATAATTATGTACGATAGGATTTGAATTTCATGATGATTGTTTTTTACTATTATTGAACTAGGGCACCGATGAGTTGTAAAATTTTATTTTAATCTTTTTTTCATGTATCCTTAATATTTATATAAAAGTGATTCCCAAATTTTAAACCATAATTCCCCTCATGCTTAGCTATTAATTTTTGCAATACTTAATTCAAAAATCATAACAATCCTTCTTTGTTTTATGGCACAATTAATGATCTACTGACGGTATAAAAGTTGGCACAGGCTAAAATTGGACCGTGTACCCAGATAAGGGAAATGCTTCTGTGAGTCTTGCTAGAGAGAGAGAGAGAGAGAGAGAGAGAGAGAGAGAGAGAGAGAAAACAAATTAATTAATGGTTGTACGTATTAGGTGATGCTGAAATTTAACTATCTTGAAAGGTAGCTATTAATTCATAAATAATACAAGGTCCTTTTATTTTTTATTTTTTATGATATGGTTATGGTATTTCCTTATTCACATGGACTTCTTTCTTCTTTTCCTCACACCAAAAACCATGGTGACAAAGTTGCCAGTACCAAACTGGATTAATTCTATCTTTGTATGGAAAAATGCAATGCAAGTTGAGAAGCTTGAAAATATTTTTAAAACAAAAAAAGAAGTAAAAGAAGATGAGAGGACAAAATGTAGGTGTCAATGTCACATTGTCACTGCTCATTCACAAAAAGTTGTACTACCTATGTAACATGGCACCATTGTTAACGTAGGATAAGTGTTGGCATGCTCTATCATGTCCAGTATTTAGAGTTTAAACCCCACCTCTCCCCTCTCTACTTATTTACCTTGCAAAAGGGAGGCGGAGAAAATTGCCGTTGCTAATATCATTTTAGCATTTAAATTAGGAATTGAATCATGACCATTTATAGTAAAGTTTTTAAATCCTATTCATTCATTGAAACGAGTGAAGTTAGAGTTACTGTAACAACTCGAAGAGATCGGCTATGCCACACCTACAATCATATATAGAGCCAACCGCAACAATAACGAAAATCATGGAGGTAGTTTTATAACTTCAACAAAGAAATAGTAATTCCATGTGACCATAAAATTAGGAAGACAGGCTGATTGGCCCCAAGACTTCGCTTCCTTGTCACATGATATGGTAAAAGAGAATATGTGCTTAAAGGACCATGACTAACACAAGGTTCTCGGAGCACATGATGTTCCAAACACAATCATACATGTGCCTTTGTTGACGACTGAATTCTCATCTAACCTCACCCAAAAGTTCCTTAACGTATGGTTGCCCTAACTCCACGATTGGACACTGTGCCCTCCTATTTCAAGTAATATTACCCACCCTCATGGCTTTGTTACCTGCTCTATGTAACCAACCATTTTCCTTCTTATGGGAATTTCAATAACCACCCCTTTTCATTCCCCAAGATTTTGCATCGATCCCAAAATTTGTTATTCCTAATTCCACATGCATACTAAAGTAAATAGATTGCAAGACGATCATATTATATATACAATGTGATTTTCATTTTGGTGAACTCCACATACGTGTGGAATCCATATATTATGAGAGGATATGGTCTATATAGCATATATTGGACACGCGAGATAATTTTTCATTAGACTTTAGGGTCGTTATTAGGCAAATTTTTATGCAGAGCTTTGGTAATAGAAGAGAAAAAAAAAAAAGAAAAGAAAAAAAAAAGGTCACTTTTCTTAGAATATGAGAAGTGGAAAGGCGAGCACATGGATGATGAACTTCTTTCATGAGGTCGCTGCATGTTGTGCCCTTTTGGGTCCTACCCATTTGATAGATACCAGGCATTCGTACCCTTATTAGTACCACAACTTGCAAAATGTTTGCCCTTGGCTTGCAAAAAATACTTCTTATGTACATGCCACTCAAGCTTTAGTAAAGCAACGCATATGAGTCTATGACACTGACCTGAAAGAGTACTGTGCTTCAAAAACTGATCAGTTTGGTCACTAATTGCAATCTCCAAGAGTCAAATTAAAAATAGTGTTGAAACAAACATTCTACCTAGGATGGTTTATTTTCATGTCTTCTCAGAACAACAAATTGATCCATAAATTCCAAATTCATGTTAGTCTCCAATTACTATGCATCAGAAAGTTGTTAAGCTCATCAATTAGAAATAGAATAGCTGCTGTACATATATGTTTCCTGACTCCACTGCTATATATATATATATATATATATATATATAGTATATAAATTATTCCTGGTAGTTGGTATTCTTAGGATTTTATATAGGAATAGGGCACCTAAAAAAAGGATTCCTCATAAATGAATAAAAATTGTGGTATTTGGAATTATGCCACGCCCTTTTGACGTTTCAACCAAAGCCAAATGAACCAATGAGATACCATATATCATAAACAAGAATCACGCGGAGAGAAAGTGTTGTACACGGGGGACCATTTGACTATGTCCAATAACGATAAAAACTACCATAAACATATTTTAAGAAATCCAAGGTACGAGAAATCATGACTATATACTGCTACAAAACAACTAAAACGTTAAAATTAAAAAGGAAAATGTACCCAAGAAAAATTAGATAAGATAATATAGCAAGGAAAAATGAGTACAAAATCAATGATAATCATATTGAGTTTTTCCTTGTTAATTATTCAATACTCTGGAGCCACGATGAGCAAATTAATGCTTCTTCCGAAATACTGAACAATTTACTTAAACAGAGAAAGTAGATATCCAGAGTGGCAGCCAGGTTTCCGATCTGTCGCCGCGCCTACTTTCCTTGCACCTTCTTGGCTGTGGAAGCTTCCCAAAATCTTTATCATCCAAAATTTCAGTATACCGGTCGCCCTCTTCACCAATTCTTCCTTCTCCTTCTTCTTCTTCTTCTTCTTCTTCTTCTTCTCCAGCTTCTTCAGTTTCGTCCTCTTCTACTACTTCTTTGTCAGCAGATTGAATTTGAACCTCCACTTCTTCTTCTTCTTCTTCTTCTTCTTCTTCTTCTTCAAGAACTTGCTCAGACTCTTCCTCATCTTCCTCAGTAGTTTCTTGATCATTATGGACCAACTGAAGCCTAAGCCTGCCATCACCACGCACAGCATGGAACAAGTTATTACAAGAAGCGGCAGGCACAGCTTCAAGAACAAGGCGGCCAGCTTCTCTGTGAGGCCTAACATGAACACCACTTGAGCCACTAATAGATGTCAAGGGTGGTGGGAAACTCCTACAATGATGCTTATTCTGCTTCTTAGGCTCGCTAAATTTCGAAATTTTCTGCTTCTTGGGACCATTATTTTCAGTACTAACGAGTGAAATCAAAGAAATTTCATGATCTTTGTTGGTTTCAGTGATGATAGCGCTACTACCTGTCTCACTACCTAAGCTTTCAGTGCACATTTCAAGGCTTTTTTCACTTAGCCTCAAAGAGCACCGCTTAACAAGAGGGTCAACATATAGTTTCTCAATTTTTGTGCCATAATTGGCAGTGTGAGAATTGTTGGTTAGAGCTTGGAGGAAGCTCCAGCCACCCAAGTCAGCTACCGTTGTGGACATGTTTTAATTTGGTTAAATTTTCACAACAAAATGTGGGGAAAGAACAGGGGATGAAAACGAAGGAGTTTTTAAGTATTTGGGTACAATTGGAGTTTTTATGAGGGCAAAGGTGTGGAATTTGATTAAAAGAGAAGGTTTTTGAGTGAAACTCACCTCTTGGTTTGGCTGAATTTGAAGATTGGGGTGGGCTGAGAGAGAAAGAGAGGAGTGAGAAGGAGAAGAGTTGGGGTGAACATGCAAGAGTTGTGAAAGGGGTGGAGACGAATTTATAGAACTCTTGTCATTTACTGTACACTGTATTAGTGAGACTGTTAGGGAGAGAGCAACTTTTTTGAACCAGTGGAGAGCAACTTTTATCCTGCCACGCATTGACACATATTATAAAAAGCGAAAAAAAGAAATGGAAGGTGAACAAGAAGTTAGACTAAAGGTCGGTGGTAAACAATGACTGTTAGAGTACTAGAGTTCAATTTTAATCTGCAATTATATTGAGGTAAAAATTGAGAATATAACATTTGGATGAATAGCCTCCTTAAAAGTTCTCTTGTTATACTTTTTTTCTTTTATTTAACAAGTTTAAGGACATTAAAAAATTTTATAATTATTTTCATAATTGTTGAGATGATATATTAAGAGTAGCACTAAAAAATAGATAGTAGCAACATTTTTCTTTTTCTTACTTTAATCACAACTTACATTGTAAATAGTTGTGAAAGCATCGTGAAATATTTTGTATCCTTAACATTATTCTTTTTTATTAATTTAAAAAATAAAATTGGGGGAATGAACTAATACAGAGGAGTTATTTCTATGAGCAATTTTGTGTTTGAACTGAAATATTGATGGGGTTTGCCTAGCACGGGACTCTCACTCAATGTGATAGGAAAAACCAAGCTTTCTTAACAATTTTATTTCAGCCAAAGGAAAACCAAACAAATTAGCAAGTCCAGCTCTGTATTAGGAATAAGCCAATTCTGGTTGCTCTCATTATTTTTGGAAAATGAAACATTGTCTCTTCCACGTTCTTTTTGATTGAGATTACTATGTTTGTCTTAGGCTTTGGCTTACATCTAGTAAATCTGTGCACTAGAGTTATGAGATGGACGCATCACATATATAAAAATGAATACATGATGCATTTATTTTGCATGTAAGCTATTGTCCAGCTCTGTATTAGACATAATTATAAGCCAATTCTGGTGGAACTATACATTCTCTCATTATTTTTGGAAAATGGTATATTTATCTATGTTGGCCTTTGGTTTGAATGCATCAAAAAACAAAAAGAGTTATAGATAATTCTTATAAAAGAGTGGGATTATAATAATCTTTCTACTTACTCTGTTCTTTCTTTATCTTTATTTGAAAGAATTTTTAGGAAAAACACTTTGTTTCCATTGAGCTAAAACAAAATATCGATTCTCTGGTTAACCAAAGTCACTGTTTAATTGTCATTTTGCTGCATTCTCATTCATACAAATCATAAATTGAAGTTTTAATTAAGATTAGGAATACTCCATTCTCTCATTATCTATGAATTATTTACTCATTTTCATTCAATTGGAAGTATTGATCTAATCCAAAATCAAATTATGATTCGAAATCTCATAATCCAATTTTCTATATTATTGATAGCATATCAATAATATAACAAATGAATTTCTTAATTATATTTTTATATTGTATTTAAAAGATTATACATCAATTCCCATAAATAAATAAAAAAAGATTATACATCAATTGATAAGGTTTATACACTAAAAAATGTTGCACGCCTATATTACACAAGGTTTTTCCCCTATGAGTAGTTTGGTCCCTCCCAATTCTCTCACCTTTTTTCTTGAGATTTATTAGGTCAAAACCTAAGATGACCATTTTACACTTTTTACTTCCTAGGGAATAAAAAGTTACAATAATTCTTGAATCGTAAAATTGTACACCAAACAAGCTCTCCTTTTGGGTGATGTCGTGATGGTCGGCCAGGTAAAGTGTTACGTGAGTAGGGTGTGAATTTTTGTGAAAAATTCTAGGAGTCTGTGGTTATAGCAGAATTGAAAAATTAATTAATAATTATTCATGAGCAAACCACCTAATAAAATAAAATGGCATAAACTCAACAAGTCAAGTGAAGATCTCAACTTTCATATTAAGTAATTTGTTTTTATTGATTTGAAATACCCCGTAAATTATATTCCGAAAGTAGTTAATAATTTTGCAATATTGCTTTCGTTGAGTCAAGACTACCAAAAAGTTCATTAGACATATTGCACTAACCGGTTCTTTTTTCTTTCTTTCTTCCTTTTTTTTTTTTTTTTCCTTTTAATTTCATTTTTTTAAGAAAAGGGAAACACCAGAGAGCACCAATTATTTTCTTAACTGTGATTACCTGACATTTATAAACTACAAAAGATAGTCTTCCAAACGAGAAGAGACCATTGGTTTAAGACTAAATATTAAAACAAAGCTACCTTTAATGTCTTCTAAGCTAAGTGGTTTCACAACTTTTCATTCAATTATCATAAAGGTATAGGTACTCTCTTAAAAAATTAAAACTGCAAAAAAAAAAAAATTGTATTGGTTTTTCTGTTGATACCTAGGATAGAAAGAAAAAGCTAGGTCTCCTTGCTTTTGACCTCAGCTATTTCTGTCTATTGGCCAAATCTTTTCTAGTCATGGGTCAAGAAGAACACAGGGAAAGCTTTGTTTACATAAACAATATGGTCAAGTTTTTTCTTTCTATTATAAACTAAATTGCAGCCAATTAATTGAAAGCAATGATCTTCCACTAACTCTAAATCCTTTTGTTTGTTTGTTTGTATGGGCATTAGCACTCTCACTCTACTAGGAGTAGGACCTTTCTGTTCTTGAAGTTATGGCCGAAAGAAATTGTATAATGTGACCTTGTGAAGGTAACTAGTGGTGTTCACCAAACCGCATAAACCGCACAAACCGCAAAAATCGCACCAAAACCGCCCGTAAAATGGTATAACCGCACCGTATCGCAAGTAATAGTGCACTACATCGCACCACACCACATGATGTAGTGTAGTTTGCGGTTTTATAATAAAAAAACCGCACAAACTGCACCGCATCGCACCCTCTTTATATATTAATTAATTAATTTATTTTTAATATTAAATATATTATTAATAGTTTAATAACCCTAGTTTTCAAAAAAAAAAAAAATTAATAACTCTAGCAAGTGTTGATTAGAAAAGCTAACCCAAAAAAAAAAAAAAAACTAGCTCAATAATTTTAATCTTGGCCCAAAAAAAAGGAAAAATTAGTTTTTAGGTTGAGTAGGAAACCGACTTCAAACTGCATCTTATACATAGTATCGCATATGTGACCGCAAAAATGAGGTGCGGTGCGGTTATGGTTTTGGCTAAACTCTAAATCGCACCACACCGCACCACACATGTAACCGCAAAAATAAGATGTAGCGCAGTTATGATTTTAGCTAAACCGCACCGTAAAGTGCGGTGCTAAAAATAGCCCAAAATCGCACCGCACCGCGAACACGTGGAAACCAAGAAGCCAATTGAGGCATTTGTTGTAAATTTCGTGACTTTTGTGGCATAGTTGCCAATTGAGGCATCAATCACGTGGAAACCAAGAAGCATTTGGAAATTCAGGTCTGAAAATTGAGATATTATTTATGCTCCTCTTGGATCATATCCCTATATACAAGTAAATCATTATGGGATTTAATTAATGACTCTAAAAGTTGGACATATATTAGAGACCCCTTTTATAGTTTCATTAATTACTCACTACTACTTTTTCTTTTTCTTTTTTGTAATCTCAAAAGAAAATTTTATACCCCCGTGAGCATAGAACTATAGGACATTTAGAGGAAATTAAATATAATATAATAACCATATGCCAAATTCAATTCCATGAACAAGGAACTATAGGACATGAGAAAACCTTAAAAACAATACCCATATGCCATATTGAATTTTATTTATTTATTTATTTATTTTGATAAGACTGAGACGATTTTACTAAAATACCCATTTATTGGTGAAAGTGGTGAACAGTGTTAACTAATTAAAGATTCAAGTATTGGATTTAATAGATAATAGAGCAATTTAAAGCCATGACCTTTCTTGCACCATCAAATATGAGCTTCTAGCTAGCAGATAAGGAAGCCAAGGCTCATAATCTTATAGCACCATGTGTCATTCAATATAAGACATATGCTGCCATATTTTGAAATTTGAACTAGTGGAGGGAGTATAATTCCCCATATATATATATAAAAGACCATAAGCTAATCGAAAATGAATGGCTTATCTTGCATCCTTCCCCTCTAAGATCACAAGAAGTAACTTCGGTGAAAACACGTTTTTCTAATATTGGAACGTAACCCTCTTATGATATCTAATTATCTATCATGCTTGGTCTTTTACATATATATATATATATATATATATATTGTTCATTCAAACCCTCTAGGCCTGTACTCGCATATTATCATTATGCAATAAAGTCTTCACGCAATTGAGCTGCAACATACACCAGCCAATCGATTATTTATCCCCTTTAGATGCTGAGACACCAAAGAGAAAGAGAATGAAAGACATTGGATAAGAAAAAAAAAAAAATATCAGTTTACTTTGTTAAAAAGACATTTGTGGACGTACGGAACCCAATGCTAAGGCCTACAATTCGGAAGCTATCAAATAAAAATAAAGTCTATGGACTTATGGCCCAGTGCATGGCATCCTCCCCTAGAATTAGCAAAAAAATTAAAGGACTTTCTTATAGAAAAATTGAATATGTGTGTTATTTATGATTTCTTATGCAACAATATTTACATATTTCTACTATTTTTTTTTTTAGGGTTTCAATCTATGATGTTCGCTCTTGATGATATATACATCTTTAATTATCATCAGACTTAGACACTAATTGGTTTTTGGTGTAAATGAAGATTGAACTCCAAGTCTCTTATTTTGTACTAATAATTTGAGAAAAATGAGAAATAGAAGAGGTGGTCCATTAAGTGATATATTATACTTTTTTTTTTTTTACTCAAGTATAATCACTTTTTAAGTTATTCCTTTGAGGCATTAAACCTTGAGCTCATTAAATTTAGAAAGGTACATTTTACGTCTATTATGCAATCTTATTCGTCCTATTACAAAAGGCTAATGCAGGTATTAATTTAAGACTTAATATTGCATGAAAAGAAGAAATGCATATTATCTAACCATTTCTTTTCTCCACATCCATCTCCAAATACAGCTTAATTGTTAGATCGTGGTCTCCATATAATGATACCATTGGTTATATTTAGGAAAAGTATGATTAAAAAGCATGATCAAGCTGGTATCACATTAGAAAACTGAGTATAAGAACTTCAAAATAATTACAATTAATTCTTCTTTTTTTCTTTTAAAAAAAAATTGAAATATTGACAATGCATTCTTAACAACCGCACAATAACATATACTCCAAAATTGTCAAAAGTGTTATTAACTTATTATTTCGTATAGTGAATTATAAATTCTATTGTTATGTTTCTTCATACTAAAGATGAATTTTTGAAGATATTGAAGTGTTTTTAAAAAGATAACACATTCTGTCCGGAGTTGGCATAAAGCTGCTCTTTTACACCACCAATAATAATGCACCATGTTAGTCAATAACTTTAAACTTAATACACATTATTACACACGATTATAACCCATATAATATCCCAAAACTCAAGCACATTTTTCTCTCTGATCCCTCTCATCTCTATTTCTCTCTCCCTCTCATCAAAACCGTGCACCGATTTGCCAGAGCTTCTTTGACCAAAGCATTTAAGCTTTACATTCCAGATTTTGACATATCATTTGTGAGCACTGGAAGGCCAAGCACAGATCGCATGTTTCCTTCCTTTTTTGACAATATAGAATCTGGATTGAGCCAGCAAACACAATCAACAAAACCCCCCAATCATTCTGTGCATCTAGCAACAAAAACCCCAACAATCCAACTAACAAAAAACCCAGCAAATCCAGCAAATTTTAGCAAAAAAGAAGAAGAAGAAGAAGAAGAAGAAACGAAGCCCCAAATAATAAAACAAATATAAAACAGCCCTGCCCACATGCGCGCGCGCGCACACACACACACACACACACTTATTCATCACTTATTATTGTAGGACTGTTTATTGTTAAAATCCCTCATCTTCTTCTTCTTCTTGTTGGTGGCAGATTTGGTAAGTTGGTGACGATGGTAGTGAACGAGAGGCTGATGAAGAGAATGACGAGGAGGATCTTTGCCGATCTCTACAACTTCCATACCTTCCCCACCACTACCACCACCAACACCGAGGACGAGCAGCCCTTCAGAGTAAAGACAAGAGCTTTTCAGGAAAAACACGCTCAGCTCACGCTCTCGCACTCCGCCGCTGTGCTTCTCGATTTTTTGGACTTGGTTGTTGGAGTATCATCGTTGGGTGATGGCAGATCGGAGGTGGTGTAGGTGATGGCAGATCAACACTAGGTTTTGATGAGAGAGATAGAGAAATAGAGATAAAAGGTACTAGAAAGAAGAATACGCTTGAGTTTTGGGATATTATGTGGGTTATGATCGTTAGTAATAAGGTGTATTAAGTTTAAAATTATTAGCTGATGTGACACATTATTATTGGTGGTGTAAAAGAGCTGCTTTACGCCAGTTTCGGAGAGAATGTATTCTCTTTTAAAAATGGTTGTACTCAGTATATAATATACATAGTTTACTAGTTTTTTCTCTATAGCACTGAATTCAAGAAAATAGACGTACGTCAAGTAGTAGTGACCAGTGAGTGAGCTAAAAAGAATATTTTCCTGTTGTACACACTCAAGCCCTAACCACCAAATTTGCTTTTGCAATTCACTTTTCGCTTTGTTTTTATTTTAGATTGGGCAACCACGTAAAAGTGAAAACTTTGCCAACTAAGAAAATGGGCCTCTTTCTATTATGTTGTCGCTTGGCCCTAAACTAAAACCCAAAACCTCTTATTAATTATCTTCCTTTAACAAAAATAAAATAATAAAAATAGTTTGTCTTTGTTTGATTGTCTGCTTTTAAAACTTTTACCATGAAAAAGGAAATGGAATCAGTTCTTACTTTTTGACCAGCTTATTAGTGCCTTCTTTTTCTACCACATTTGTTACCCAATTCAAAGTTATAAATTAATAAAATGAGAATAATAAAACCATGCGTTGTCCTTGCCCATTGGTGTTTTTCTTCTCTTCTTTTTTTTTTTTTTGGTTGGTGAATAATAATGTATAGGGGGGCTATTAATGTTTGCTAAATTGGTTTCTATTTTTTATTGAGGAATCTGCTAAATTGTTTATTACAAAGACAAAAGACAAATTAAATATTGATTACTCGACAAACTTTATGGACGGTACTATATTAAGACATTGTTGTGGAAGCTTAAATGGTACAAATTTTGACATTTCCTTCGAATCTCAACCCCGCACTCACTTTTTATTATTCTTGGCACTAGTTTATTACTATTAATACTATTGTTAATGTCAAAATCATTATTCAACATACATATCCTTATCTAATTTGCAATGACGTAAATATATGCTTAGGTTTCCTAATTATGGCATGAAATAAATAATATTGATTCTCTGACAGATGTCGGAAGTTAATAACTCAGATAAAATTAAAAAATAAAAAATTTTGGGGAATTTAATATAAAGCACCAAGTAAGAAGAAAGGTGTTATTTATGGTCCACTTATATAAATAAACGAGACAATGAGAATAAACTTTAATATCATTCCTAGCTTGTGGACAACATAGTAAATCGATTAGAATATGGGATTTAGGCTAGCAACTAAAAAATTAAGGTTAATTGCACAAATCCATCCTAAACTATGGAACGCGGATACTTAAGACATGAATACTAAAGTTTGCAAAATAATCATGTTATGACTTATGACATGAATACTAAAAGAAAATCATCTATAAGCAGGCAGCATATTGTCACAAAGATTTCACCTTGATGTAAATGCAGATAATTCATACAATTCTAAAAGGATCAGTTCAAAAGTAAATGAGAAATTGGTCCTCTTTGGATACATTGTTATATTCAACACTCAATCACACAAAAACAATTCATGAAGTGAAAAAAGGAAAGGTATATGCCTCCTTGCATTCATTACAAAGGAGGAAAACTTAATATGACAGCTAAAATTTCAGATGTCATAATACATGGAGATTTTGAATTTCACCATTTAGTTTCTGAATCTCTTCCTCAACATCAGATATTTCATGTTGAATCTCTAAGAGTCTGTCTACTCTTTGCTGTGCTGCATCTTGGTAAGGCTGAGCAACAATATTTACAAAGCTCTCAATATTATCGATAGTTTCCAATAGATCCTTCTGCATGGCCTCTTCAAGTTCAGCGGCCAAGGCATCTGCACTCTTTCTCACCTTATCTATCATAACTTGCCTACGAGCTGGGAAATTTGAAATGGCTAAGAACCTACCACAGAAACAAAGGTTCAATCAGAAATAAAAAAACAATCTAAGAATGCAAACTTCATTTTTAAAAGGTGAAAGTACAGGAGAGAAAGGGAGAAAGAATCAGAGATGCCATTTTTTCTCCTTTCCCTTCTGCAAACACGCATATTATTACTCAGCCAATGGAATACTTAGCTTAGAAACTGTATCAACTACCTTTTTGTTTTTTGGTGAATACCATATCAAATACCTCGGTTTCAATTAGTGACTGCAGCAACAGGCCGATTTTGATATATATGTTACCAATGCCATTAGATTTTTTTTTTTTTTTTTTTTTTTTTTTTTTTTTTTTTTTTTTTTTTTTTTTTTTCCAGAATGACGTTATAAAGTTGAAGGACCTCAGTCGCATGGACTACCAATAAATCGAGAAATTTGGGCATATAAAGGCTTCAGGAATAATAAAGAATAATACAGAGATGCAGAAAGAGTCAGATTGAAAAAGAAATATCACCCGCCAGCAGAACAAAGGCCAAGAGCAAGAAGATCTTCCGAAGTCGTTGGCAATACAGATGTCAGAAGGGATGCAGACAAACCAGCTGCTCCTAGTCCTCCAAAAGTCCCCAAGAACTAAAATAAACAAGAAAAATCATAATGAGCAATTATTGGATAAAATTGACAACATCGTTGGGATAAAACTCCAAGTAAGAAGCAGATGCTAGGTAAGGAAGAAGTAAATCGTTCATTCTGGAGTCTAAAAAGAATAATGGAGTAACATGCACCAACAGCCCCACATCACCCCCACTCACACTCACACTAAATAGAATTCCAGATCTTAATAGAACATCATGTCACAAGCCATTATTAACTTAAAAAGCATGACTTTTGTAAATTTTAGACTTAAATGCATGGACAATATTTGCTTTCACAAAGTTTCCTTGAAGACTACAAAATCAGAAAGTACATTAACCAACATGCTCTACACATCCCAATAAGCATTCTATTAAAAGTTGCACTTACATACATACATACATCAAAGAGATGGTTACCACACAACTTAATTGTTCGTAATTCCATCTTCTTGCTCAAAGAACAATTAGTGATAATCATAATCCTAAAGACTTTTGAACTCACCACTTCACGGATTTCTTTCTCAAAGATTTTGGAAGCAGCGCTGGCACTTAAGTTCTCTACCACTCTCAAGCTGATTCTATCCAACTTTTTCAGCAACTCATAGGTCTCCAAATGCACATGAGTGTTTGGATAGACGTATGAAGGCCATTGTTTTTCAAAAGAATTCTTGTACAGACTCCCTTCTTGAGCATTGCTGGATTGTAGCCACATGACATATTCTCCAAGTAGTTTCTACACGCCAAGAAAATATTAAAAGTAAACATCAACTCATGACTCAATGCCGAATAGTTCCATAGTACCAAAAGTAATGAGGAAAATCATCGGCAGAGAAATATAAGCTTTAGTAAATCTTAAAATATGTAAATACCAAAAATATGGTGTACCAAGGGAATAATCCTTGCATGATGATAACACTATGATTTAAGAACTGTAAAACCCAGTTCATGGGAGAGCACTGAATACAAAAGGACAAATTAAACTTTTGGGAAAAATAACAAACCTAAACTGGTTTAAACCATTAACTTACTTGTGCATCTGAGAGTGCTGGACCAATTATGTCATTTTGAATCCTTGAGGTGGCAGGCATTGTGCCAGATTTTTCCCCTTTGAAAACATATGAAGCAGCAAGGTCAAGATTGGATAGTTGAAGGGTAGATTCTATAAGCTCCAGAACACGTGATTTTGTAGTATCAATCTGCAATTTATATGGTACAGTTCATAAACACAATCTGAACAGAGTACAACCAAATCAGTTCTAACTCATGAAAGAATTTATATTTCTGAAAAGCATACCAGAGATAAAGTCTTCCTTCTCCAAGAGATGCTCTCCATTTCCATCTTGGCAGCATAGTCCTTTACACTAGCAACTACATCATTTGCTGAGGCCAAATCCTGCTTGGCACATCGGCATTCCTCTTGCACAAGAGCCTCACAAGCAGAAAGGAGTTGTTCTGCAATTCCAATGGGTGTTCCAAGTTTAAGCTTCATTCTCTCCATTCCAGTACTTGTTGACCCATCTAAAAAACTATACAAGAACTTTTCAAGCTCATAGAAGCTCCTGGTTCTCCATCGGGAATCAAGCACTGATAATTCTCCATGGTCACTTTCAGTGTCAAAGGAAGCTGAAAGTTTTGCTTCAAGAGCACAACGTGCAGAAACAGGGTATAATATCACCTGCTCAGTATTTAGCAACTTCCGAGTATTTTCCTTGATGAATGATATAGCTTCCTCAAGCTGTATCAGATCACACAAATAGTTCCAGATGAGCAGAAAGGTGATTGAGGAGCTCAAGTAGATGAAAGTGACCTTTTTAATCATTTTATTAAAAGGTCATCTAAGGTCAATCAAAAATCAAGACAAACAAGTTGCAAAATCAAACCTCTTCGGAATTCTGAAATATGTCAGATTTATTCAAGACAAACACAACTTTCTTCTTCCACTGCTGAGTATAACGAAGAAAAGCAACCTGAAAAATAATACCAGTAGTGAAACTGAATTCAGTTTTGGTGATAGTGCAAATCCAGATAATAAATTTGCTTGAAGCTATTAATAATACAAATTCATGTAGAAGACCTGTCCCTGTTTTCTTTTTTTAGATAAAAGATTTTATACATAAGATAACAGTAAAAACAAGGAAATGACATATTTAATAGAAAATCGGAGGCTTCTCCAAGTGATATGGATGCTCCATAGCAAGACCAGCAAAAATTAATCATACTTGCATACAAAGAGAGCATAAGTCAGAGCTGTGCTATTTTGAATTCATTGATTTCCATGATGAGAACAACATTTTAGTAGCAAGCTATACCACATTGACTAGTGCAGCTAGTCAAAATACATACCTCACTTTGAGTTAACGGACGATCGGCAGATATGACAAAAAGAAGCAAATCTGCACGGGGCACAAATTCCTCAGTTAGGCGTTGTTGCCTTTGAAGAATTACATTAGTTCCAGGTGTGTCAACAATGATCATCTGCTTTAGAAAGGGATACATAAATTATTTCCATTATGTAATACAATTATTTCAATCAACTAATATTCAGATCTATTTCGAGGAAGTAACTGGAGTAATTTAGACATCCAGGGTGAATTGTTGAAGAAGCACATGTTGTGAATCCTTTGTTTTAGTACATTGTGCAATACTTTACTCATATCTTTCCCTCTCCTCTTTATGTTACTTCTTTATTTATTACCTTTTTTTTGGTAAGTACTTTTTTGATAGGAAAACAAGCAGGTAAGTATTTTTTATAAGAAAAATATACAACTTTTTAAACAGAATAAATATTGAAATGTTGTGGCCCATGCAGGTCTTGCTTTTGGTTGAAGTATAAAATCACGTACCAAGACACTACTCATATTTTAACTGAAATATTGTATAACTTATTTTCTTTCTGGTGTAAAAGCCCAAAGTAGATCACATGACATAATCTGCAGGAAAGTGAAGATTTGTAATGAAATCTATAATTGGTTTTACATGCAACTCACTGAATCCCTGTGGTCTAATCAATAAATAATCAAGTTAGTTTACTAGCAACTTGCATCTCATCTTTTATTCAATATATAGAAAGAATGATATGATATATCAAATTAAATTAACAAAATTTCTATAATAGTAGGAATTAATATAAAGCAAGTAATTTCATTGTTCAACTTCAACATATATCAAAGGTCCATGCACAAACATTTTGTGAGATAAGTAGTAAAGGACTAGTAACGAGTAGCTACTTTCCAATAACAAAGAATGACAACAAAAAATGATACTTTATACACAAAAGTATCTATGTTGTCATCCATTAGCATAAAATTTATGGTTGTGCACCAACCAACACGTGCAAGCATGTGTTGACTTGTCCACATACATGTACACTTGAGAGCATTGTTGCAATATGGTACAGAGTAATCAATCATAACAAAACATAAGCCATCGAAAAATTTCAAAGAAAATCCTGAAGTATGAACAAGGAAAAATCAACTCACTCACTTCTTTAAGAATTGGAGCAGGGAGGTAGCATATATATTGACCATCTGGATGCCTTTCACAATGTTGTTCCCCACTAGAGTCCAACTCAGAATAGCGTAGGAAAGTGATCTCGTTAGTCGTAGGAACAACCCCCTCTTTGAGATACCTTCTTCCAAGAAGCGCATTAATAAAGGTTGACTTACCAGAGTTAAATTCACCCTAGTGATATCAAGAGATATGAAGTTGTCAACAGAAAACTTAAGTAATATTCTATTTAACTCTATGGCTTGAATGTTTCAAAGTAGAGTACTGATCTTTATGTAACAGCCCTTTAGTCAGACCTTGCTCTCATCATAAAAGCAACTTTCTTTTAAATGATTCAAGTTTATTAAAAATACTTGAAAGAGGAAGAAAGAGCGGCAAAAACCAAGCTTAATTTAAGAAATCATTTCAACGTCAATGCCTTCCTGATGAGACGTTATGAATAGTTGACTATCAGGAGACGATTAGACTCATAATTACAAGACCAAGATAGCAGTATAATTCAACCACTCAAACAGAAAAAGAGATACACATGTTGCATGCACCAGGTCAAACAATAGGCTCAACAAGGATAGCAGATATGCTAAAAAAAAACAACTATTGATATAGCAAAGAATATTGATGTAGCAAATAGCAAGAAAGACATGATGACCTGTGATTTGACCAATAAAATTATCCTATATAAAGTCATATGCTATGAAAACCTCAGATGACCCCTTCTAGTAAGGATGAGGCTGCATTGCACTGAGTTTCCTTCTACAGTTTCTATACAAAATGAAATTAATGAAACATGAACCTAAGGTTAATCTATGGCTTCTATACAAAGAAAATAAGCCAATAACATATATTAATTCTAGACTGACAAACTACAGCATTTCTATTTCTTATATAGACATGTGTAGGTAATAACAAAGTCTGCCTATAAAATTCTTTCAAGGAAAGAGAAAAGATTTATATGAAATTTAGAGCTAATACCAATGTATATCCTTGGAACCAGAATTTGTTGAAGTTCAGCACACAATTACCGCTATAACCAGTAAAAATGGCTGATCAATTTGTGAGACTGCGTCAATGAGAAGTGAAACCTCCTCCATCTGTAATTTAAACCAATACTCCAGACTCAAAATAGAGTAAACCATAAAACAATGATGCAATGTTGAATAATCTGAAGGATAACTCAACTACCAAATGTTTTAATTAAATGATCACCAGTGGAGCAGCTTTCCGGATAACATTTATTGCCTCAAGCAATACTGTTCTCTCTGTTTCTATGAATTGTTTTTCTTTATCTTCCACTTTAATAAAGCCAGCAACCCCTTTTTTCCCATAAATGCCATTATCCACATTCAATAACTTTTGCTTAATAGAGCTTTCAACTTTGTCCTGTGTTCTTATGTTCATGTGTCTGGTGTTAAACAATCTCCTCACAAAACCATCACCAAACAACTCCAAAACTTCTAAAGAAATCACCAAGCCACTAGCACCAGATTTGAGTAAATTTGATGCCTCAGTAAATAATGTGTCCTCTCCACATGAAGCAAATACGACAAAAATTGGTATCTTCACATTCTCAAATACAGACTTCACTGCCCCATCAACATGTTTCTCTCCACCAATATCATATATAAGAAAGTCAGCACCTTCAGAATTAGAAGCATTTAAAGCAGCATTTGCATTTTGTACATTCCTAGCTACCAAAGGAAGGACTACTGATTCAGGCTTTGAATCAATTAGTGTGTTTCTTGCCACAATGGCAGGAAGCCCTACAGCAGAAAGAAGAAACATATAATTTACCACATCAGACTATTCCTAGCATACAATTCAAATAAAACTTAATGGAAATACTGAATACAACTGACATATGTAACTTAAGAATTAATCAAAATGTGGTCAAGGCTAAACTGCAAAATATATAATCCAAATTTTGGGATTTGCCTAGGACCAAGGTACAAACATATAACAATAGATGATCCAAATAAGAAATGGACCCCTTTTGGCTACCCTCATAAGTGATTAACAATGTATTTCAAGAGATAGAGAACGAAAACAAGCGATAAACAGCATATTACAACAACAGATAAGCTTTAGTCCCAAAACTTGGTGTTAGCTATGGATCCTCAACAGACTAATTGGGATCATTCGCAAACAGCATCTTAGCCTACATTATTGACAGCATTCTGACCATTCACATTGGCCAACTTCAGTATATGACACCTTATTCTGCACCCATTTATATTGTCAGCTTCTAAGCTCTTTAATACTCGGAATTAACATGACAGGCAGCCTTCAACGAATCAGAAGCACAGGTAAAACTTTATTGAATTATCAATTTAATTTACTTTTTTGTTTTCATAAATGAGATTCATTGCTCAAAACTCCAACCAATCCCAATATACCACTACAAAATGCATCTGCATATCAAAGCAACTCCACACACTAACTTTAACTAACCAAAACTCAAAATTTTCAATCTTTATAAACATCAACCACCACAACCATCATAATCCACTTGCCTGAGCTTAATTGCACAATAAACTAAATAAGCTAATCCAAACGCAAATATGTTAAACAAAACAATTGCTTTCCCATTCAATTCATTAATGATTAAACAGTAAAACCAATCTGATGTAATTGAAAGGAAAAACAAAAAAGCGAACCTTGATCAGAGAGCAGAACCCCAGTAGCACCGACAGCCGCAGCGACATCGACGCGCTCGGCAATTAGCATATACGCGCGATCACCAACCACGGATTTCAACAAACGCGCGGCCTCGTAGAGCTTGCCACCACTATTTTCATCACCAGTGAGAACCACAACGCGAACCCACTTGGCAATGGCCTTGTCAACCAAGTCCAAGGCTTTTGGGGAATTAAGAATGTCGTTCGGGTGCAAATGGAGGATGAGAGTTGGGACATTGAGCTCTGGTCGCTTGGTCCCACCTGGGAAAAGGGTTTTCGATTTTGGTAGTGATGGGTTTGGAGGAGGAGTTTGGGAGAGTGAGGAAGATATGGGAAAGTGGGTAGTGAAGCGTGGTTGTCGTGGTTGTGGGGTTCTGAAGCGAAGTGGGAATTTCGGTAGGAGAGGGAAGAGAAGGGGTTTGGGGGTTTGGAGGGAAAGCAAGGGTGGCACCATGAATGTGTTTGAGAATTGAGAGAGAGAGAGAGAGAGAGAGAGAGACTGTGTGTGTGTGTGAGAGAAAGACGCTTATCTATCTTTTGAGCTTGTGTGAGACTCTGTCACTGTGTGGTGCTATATTGTGTGTGGTGCTAGACTGTTTTAGCTTCAAACTTCTTATCCGTTGGAATGAACAAAAGAGTGAGAAAGATTGGCTGATCTGCAAGGAATTAGACGACAAGGAAGTGGTTGGAGGCCTAAGACTGGTGGAGAAAGTCTACACAACAAATTTAACAACCAATGATCTAGTAACAGGTAAAAAAGATTAATATTAGTAGTAATTGTAAATGAAAATTAGTAAAAAATTTTCAATTCTTATTAAAAATATTATCAAATTTGTTATATACATTGCATTACTCCCTGCTAGATGATTAACCAACCAAAAAAAAAAAAAAAAAAAGAATGTAACAATAGAAGGGCAAAATCGACCATTTGATTTAAGTCTTATTTAATTATTTTCCTCTTTACTTTATCCCCAATTTGGGAAGATTATAATTTTTGGTAGGGTGGGTGGAAAACACTCAACGTCCATTTTTCTTCTTATTATCATCGGTGAACAAAACAGATAAAAACTCTCAATTTTCACTCACTTGTTCACTTACGTATTTTCCATTCATCACTTTTCATTCTTGTAATATCCCCAAAAAAAGAAAAAAAAAAAAAAGATTAAAAGGAAGGGTATTTAAGTAAATCTTTTGTGGGGTCAATTTTATAATTTATAATTATAAAGACTTTTTAGAAAATAAGGTTGAAACCTTAGTTATATATATAAACATATTAAGTCAATATATTTGGAGAGATATTTTGAGACAGGAGACTACTCAAAGGATTGAAACAGAGAAAAATTGACTATACTATTGAGGTAAGAGCCTAAAATCTCTTCTTATCAAATTTAAGCTTTATTTTAAAATTAAAGTATTTTTTTTTTGTGATGACTTCGGCAAACTGTAAGACTTTTTAGACATGTCTGTAAGGGTCATTTTCTATACAATTTTGTTGCTTAAGGAATTGCGCCTGTAGTGATGGAACTGGAGAAAAAAAAAAGAAGAAGACAAAAGGTCAAGTGTGCATAGGTTTAGGTGAGGTCTGACAAGTTACTAAAAAAAAAAAGTGTGAAGAAGAATAAGGCTAGTTGTACACGTCCTTGTCTTCCCAGTGAGACATAGGACTAGGTCCTATAGTATAGAGTGGCAGAATATATATATATATATATATATATATACACATATATAAAGAAATATACTATGATACGAAGAAATTTTTGGTGCGAGATAACAGTAGATAATTATTGAATATTTTTAATAGTCTCTTTATCTAGCTGGGTACCATTATAAGTCTTGAAATTATTTGATTATTGAGTAAGAATATTTGAAAATTGTTCTAGGTGATATCTAAAAATTTTAGAGGAATTGTTAAGGAAAAAGTTTCTTTTGGTATGGCTTTTGGAGGTAAGTAACCTTATTCTAATTGGTTTTATTTTGCGTATTTTAATTACTGAAATTGTTTATAGTTATTACAATTTTAGTTCTATTGTACTACTGATTTCAAGTAAAGAATTATTACAAATATATCTGATTACTGAATATATGATGTAATTCATGTAATTGCTTTTAGATATACTGATTCAAAGTAAAGGGTAAAGAATTCTCACAAATACATGTGAGTTTTGAATATAAGGTTATTTTATTTAATTGTTTTATAGCTATAATGATTTAAAGTAAATAATATAGAAATATCACAAATAGATTTGAATATTGAAGATATGATTATATAAATGTGTTTGAATAAGATATTTTTGTTAGAAACTATGATTTTATATATATGATTATGAACAATTTGACTATGAATTTATTCTGATACCCAGCCAATGGGGGTTATTTATTAGTATTTTGATACCCAAACCAATGGGGGTTATTCATTGGTACTCTGATACTCTGATACCCAAACCAATGGGGGTTATTCATTGGTACTCTGATACCCAGCCAATGGAGGTTATTCATTGGTATTTTGATACCCAAACCAATGGGGGTGATTCATTGGTACACTGATACCCAGCCAATGGGGGTTATTCATTGGTACTCTGATGCCCAGTCACGGGGATATAGCGTGACCATAGTCATAAGATTGTTAAAAATATGAATTACGTTTGAATATTTGAACTACTTTGAGTCTTTAAAACTACATATGTGATTTTGGAAATGTTTGAGCATTTGAGTTATTTTGAGTCATTAAAACTGCTTATGTATTTTTGGAACATATTGTAAGTTATAACTTTGATATATAAAAAAAAACTGAGTACTTTCTAAACCATCTATGATATATTTGTCAGATTAAAGTATATGGTCTATTTGCAACTTGTTATTTTTAAGACTATGAAAATTCTTTAGTTATTTTTTTTTTTGAAAACCCATAATATATTACAACCTTTGAAGACTTTTATTATATTTTATTACTTTACAGATTTATTGCTTGACAGAACTTATTAGGACTTTGGTTACTTATTGAGTTGTCAACTCATCCCCCTTTTTCCTCCTCTGGTTTCAGATTGTGAAGAATATCAAGTTTTGGGAGTTTTGATGTTGTGTTGTGAGCAGAAAAAGAAGCTTTGTGATACTGGGATTGGATGGTCTTCTAATAGTTTTATATTTATTGGCCAATTGGCATTATGTATATGAGGTTTGGAATTTATTCCTATTAAATTATTGGAGAGCTATTCATAAAAGATTTGTTGAGGTATTTTAGATTTATTTGATTTAATTTTTGAGGATAAATTTTAGTTGCTAAGAAGGCCTCGCACACTTGTAGGCGCTTGTTTTATAAGTGTGCGGCAGTTGTCACGTGCCTATCTTTATACTTGGGTTCGGGGCGTGACAATTCTAACTAAACCAAATGTAAGTCTAAATACCTAACAAATTCATGAACTTGTTCAGCACAATTGAGATGGTAGATTATAACTTGTTTCTAGTAAAAGTGATGTCATTAATAGTTTCTAGTAAAAATGATATTGAACTAATTACAATCTACTACTTCAAAATTTGAGGAAAAAAAAATTAAAATTGTGAAATTCATTATGGGAAGTTGCTAGCTAAACTACAAGAACAAAACACTCTTTCTAGAACCCCCCACCACCTCCCCCCCTCCCCCCCGCGCCCAAAAAAGAGCTGTGTAAGAAGAGACAAAAATAACCCTCAATGTTAGAGCATTCACATCAATCTGTCTAAAATTTTCTATTTATTTTCGCATAAAAACATTTTTTTTTTCTATTTTACACAATAACTTTTCAAAAACATCCACACAAGTTTATCTATTATACATTATATTTTATTTAGATAATATTTTTATTATTACTTTATTCATCTCCACGTCTCTCTCTCTCTCTTAACTCCACCTCTCTCACCCTCAACTCTCTGCCTTTCTTATATCCCAAACCCAAACGGTTAAACACGAAGGCAATAATGGTAGATTTGGCAGTGGATCCAATAGTAGCGGTGGCAAATTTGATGGTTTGTCCTTGGGTTTTTCATATGAGTTTTCTGATGGGTTTGATTTTGATTTAATTTGGGCTTGGCTTGGCTTGATTTTGAGTTGGGTTTGGGATGGATTTTCCAGTGGTGGTGTTGGTGGTTGGGTGGTGTTGGGATGGGTTTTCTGGCGGTGCTGTTGGTGGTTGTGTGGTTCTCTTCTTCTTCTTCTTCTTATGGTGGGTTGTCGTGAAATGGGTTGTAGTGGTGTTGGGTTGCAATGCTTGGTTGGTGGTTAGGTGGTTCTCTTCTTCTTCTTCTGGGTTGCTATGGAAGTTGGGAAAGACAAAGTTTCTGACAAGAGCAATGGTGAGAGAAAAAAAAAACTAATGTTGTACATATTTATAGTAACCGTGTAAATAAACAGGGTTACTATAGCAAATGTGTATATTTACACATTTATACAGTCACTAATGTGGTTAGTTTTGGGACCAAATTATGTAAATTTCACAACTTTTTCTATTTTAGAAACACTAATGTGAATGCTCTTAAAGTAAACAAAAACACAATGATTTACACAATTTTACACGTAACACAAAAAAAAAAAATGTTATATAAATATTCCAAAGATCCAATTAAGTCATACTCAAAAACAGATCAAACCCTATCAAAAATGAAACTAAACAAGTCTGAATATTAGTTTGGAGAATGTTAGTGCAATTGAACTGAATGAAACTAAAAATGGTAGTTTAATAGAATGAATGAATAGTATGCAAAACAACAACTAATTAAGATCATCCCCCAAAAATAAAGCAAACAATAGGAAGAAAGAAAGATTGATAAATTGTAGAACAAACATTAATTGATAGACACTAGAGGTTCAAAAGATGCCAACATATTACACCACCAAACATTGGTAATAATAGCCTGCAACTCAAAAAAAGCATAAACCACCAATATTATAGAGGTGGGCTTACATATATAGTTACATGGATTTACTAGCTAACTAGATATAACACTTTATGATGGGGAACCAAAAAAAAATCACTTCTTTTCATATTATTGGTTACCCATCAAATTCGGAGCGTGCAACCTACTGATTTCACGCCTCACCACTTTCATCAACATCCAAACCTCGAGTCACTACTTCCCCCAGGACTATCGACTCTATCAGGGGAACAAACCTCGTAAGAAGGGGAACTAGCTTATTGTCTGTAGCCCTAGAAGGATGATCAGCAGGTGGTTCTTCCACAATCGCCCCAAACCCGTAAGAAAAAGATAGTTGGCGTAAATATACTTTTGGTCCCTACATTTTGGGTCATTTCTTGATTTGGTCCCTAAATTGATTTTGCTCCCAGGTTAGTCCTTGATTTTTTATTTGATATTTTTTAAATGCCATGTCATCATTTTTAATTAAAAAAAGCCATGTCAGTTTAATTAAAAAAAATAAATTATATTTTTCAATTCCAATTTGATTCAAACTAAATTAAAAAAAAAACTTTTAAATCTAATTTTATTATTACTATTATTATTGCTTTTAGGTAAGAACACAGGAACTTGTTCTTCATGTTCTTCCCGAACCCAGGAACAATCAAACCTAGAAAAATCAAACCCAAACCCACATGAGAAAACCAACCCAGGAAAATCATCAAACCTCCAACCCAGAAACCTCCAACCCAGAACTCATTCTTCATTTTCTTCTCCAAATCAAGACAAACCCAATTGACTAACCCACTCAAAATCAATCTCAGCACAAAAATTCCAACACAATCAACATTGAAACCTCTAGGAAATCAAACCCATAAATCCAGAAAAATATACAAATCCGAATAAAAGAAAAAAAAAAACCCAGAACAGTTTGGGCAAAATTTCAGAACACATACAAACCCAGAACATCAAGGGCAAAAAAAAAAACACAAACAAACCCAGAATTCGCCATCAACAACAACACCCCGTCGATCAACAACACCAAATTTGCCATCAACAACACCAAATCCGCCGTCAACAAACCCAAATCCACCTCAACTCGCCGTAAACAAACCCAAATCCACCATCAACTCGCCATCAATACCACCAAATCCACCTAGTCGAAGCCAGTTCGAGTCACGGTCAATTTAACAGTACGAAAACAATGTCGCGTTCAGAAGTACAGCCCGACTCGGCAGTCGGTAGTCTTCCGATTCCGACTTGGCAGAAGTATAGCCCACCCCCACTGAAACCCAGAAAAACCCAGCCTCTCCAACCAAACCCAGCCATCTCCATCTCCATCTCCAACCAAACCCATAATCCAAGACCCATGGATTACCGATCTCCACCTCGACCATCGATCTCCACCCTGACCACCCCAACGACACTGATTTCACCCCGATCACCGATCTCCACCTCCATTACCGACCACCCCACGAAAAATTAGAAAAACCCAAAGATTAGAGAGTCGGGTTTAGAGAGAGAGAGAGAGGGATTGAAAGCTTGAACAAAGAAAGAAGAAAAAGAAAGATACAAACACAAATACACACCAAGAGATAGAGAAAGAGGGGATCTGAAAAAAAAAAAAAAAAAAAAAAGATACAGACACAAACACTCACCAATAATATTTATTTATTAAGTTATTTTTTCTTTTTCTTTTTCTTTTTTTGGTTTATCTTAAAAGAAAGAAGAAAATGAAATAGATACAAACACAAACACAGACACGCCAGCCTAGAATGAGAAAGGGTGTTAACTTAATGTTTGTTTCTTAAGAAAGTTGAAGAAAAATTGAAATAGTTGCAACAAATTGTTTTCTCAATATTTAAAATTGAAAAAGTTTTTTTGTTTTGTTTTGTTTTTGATTTTGAATTTTTCAGTTTAATTTTTTTAAAATTTTTTATTTTTTTATTAATTAAAATGCTGACTTGTCATTTTTAAAAGCAAAATAATTTTTTTAATATTATTTTATATGCCACGTCAGCAATTAACGTGCCACATATGCACTCTGTTTGCCACCTCATATTTTTCTGTTACTGGGTTGACGGTAGGGATCATTTTAAAAACGATTTTAAAAAATCAAGGACTAACCTAGGAGCAAAATCAATTTAGGGACGAAATCGAGAAATGACCCAAAATGTAGGGACTAAAAGTGTATTTACGCCAAGATAGTTTTCCTATGCTTGTCCCAACAAAGAACACAAGATTTTCACTCACTTGTATTTTTGTTTTTGTTTTTGTTTTTGTTTTTGTTTTTTGTTTTTTTTTTTTTTTTTTTTTTTTTTTTTTTTTTTTTGTCTTCTACATTAGCCTCACCAAAATCCGTTAGCATTTTTGTAATGCGCACACAAACTACACCGATTTCGATGTTCAGAGCACAATGAGAGTTGCAATACGACTTGAGCTTAACAACCAGATTAAGGTGTTTCTCTTGGGCCATGGAGACGTCGATGTAGAAATCAACATGGAAGTTCCATGTTGGGTCTGAACAACGCAAGCGAGGTGATTTTTTCTTGGGGAAAATGAGCTTATTGTTGTTGTCGCAAATGACAACCACAATGTAAGGTTGCATTGTTATTGTATGGTTTACGTTCTTCAAATTTTGGGCTAACACTATTTCAAGATTCAATGCCTTGTAACCTATAATGTGCAGTTAGCTTTGGGAGAGAGAGAGAAAGAGAGACTGGATTTGTGTGAGTGAATGTGTATGCACTATATGTGTTGGTTTTCTATGGCAATAAATGGCTCATTCAGCGTAGTAAGGGTGTCTATTTAACATTATTTAACATGGTGTGTTACACACACTACAATACTGTGTATTTTTATAAATCTGAAAATGTTATTTTAAATCATGTTTTCAGTTATAAAAACTAAGTGGGTATAACACACTGCACAAGATTTATTTTTTGTATTGGTAAAGAAATGAACTAGAAATATGCATCATGCATATATCACAGGTGTGCCTTTCACAAAGATGGATATAGGAGGGGGTCCAAAGGGGCCGGGCCCAAAAAAAAAAAAAAAAAAATATATATATATATATATATATATATTTAGGCCCCTCTTTTAAGTAGCTTGACCTCCTTTCCTCCAAAATTATTATCCCATTCCAATTTAATCCAACTCAAACCCTTGTAAATTTTCAACCCAAAACATAACAAATTTTATTAAAAAAAAAAAAAAAAAAAAAGCCAGTGTTTTGCTTCTTTTGTCTTTGTTGGTAGATCAAATGCTTCTTAATGTATTACGAAACAATTGTACGTGGCAAGGCCCCAGGCCCATTGGTCCTTGGATCATAGCCTTTGGTCCTTGGACTATAGACTTGTGGTGCTGTATGGGGCAGGACCCCAGCCTTATGATACAATACATGACCTTGTCCCCGTTGGACTTATGACCTTGATCTGGACACAACTTAGGGGCCCAACCGAAGCCCAAAAACCCTAATGGGACCATTCTGTCTTGAACATCAGAAGCAAGCCCCTCCTGATCAACTTTAACTTGGTCGGGAGTGTGATTGCTCGGGGATACAAGGTCTTGGCGGCTTGGTATTGCCTTGGGGAATATCGCTTTTGAACAATATTTTGGAGGTAGGAACCAGTTCCAATGCTACTACCATCGTTCCCAACAGAACATCCACTTCGAGATGATGGAATTGGACCCCCATTCACACGAATAAGATTAGGAAGTAATCATAACACCTCCACTTATCTCAAGTTATAAATAGAAGGATAGAATGAGAAGTGGAGGTTGGCAATTCTGGGGAGAAAACAGATAGTAAAGGGAATTAGTATCAGTAGAGAGCAACCCAAAAAGGAAAAATAGAGGAGTTCGTGAAAATTAGAGCATGTAATTGGGTCTCCGAGTAAGAGACTACCCACAGTAGGAAACTCAAAACCCGTTATATAGATAAGTTGTGAGCTCAAATATAGGTTGAGGCCGTTAAAGATATATTGGGTGTGCACAACAATAATTTTGCGTATTTGTTTTGGTTGATAGTTTGTTAATACTATAGAAGGTTTTAAAAAAAAAATTACCCATAATGTACCTCTGACCTTGATAATGGGCAGCTAAGATTGTGATGTGTTAGAGCAATTGGGCCTTTGGTAGGAGAAATTATTTATTGAGCTCTTGCTTTAGAGTATAGTCTCAATAAAAGTCCTCTCTTTAGTCTTTTTTCTTTTGGATAGAATTATTGATTTTTCCTTTTTTTTTTATAGGGATTTGGATCCGCTCCATTTCTCTGTATCCATCACTTTGGCAAGATCTTTTTAAAATAGATCTAAGTTGTAAAATGTGCCATCTTAATTAAAATCTATTAACTCAACTCATCAAAATAACATTACAGGTTAACATTAGTTTACACAAAAAAGAAATCTTGACATTAAGGGTTTGTTTAGTTGCAAAGATTTTAGGGAGGATAAAATATGTACGAGAGAAAAGTTGGGAGAAAATACTTTTGGTAAGTATTGGTTGAAGTGAGAAGAGGGGAGAAAGTGAGAAGAGGGGAGAAAGTTGGTGGGGCTCAAATATTTTCTCCTCCGGCCCACTAAGATATTTTCCCTAAATAAAGAGAAAATTGAGAGGAAAAGCAGTAAATATCCTTGAGCAATTGCACATGGGTTTGTAGTTCCTTTTGCCAGTTTTTTATTTATTTATTTATTTTTTATTTTCTTTTTCCGTTGTACTATCTGTCTTTTTTTAAAAACTTGCCTTTTATCATCAGAAAACTGCTTTTCTTATTTTAAAAAAATGTGATGAATGTGCTTGTATATACGTGACATTTAAAAATAACTAAGTAAATGTAAACTTGAATCTTGAATGGTCTCATACTCTCATGTTGGGAATATTTTGCAATTTTTGTGTAAGTGATAGTGATTTTCATGTATTACCATGCAAGCTTTCTGGCAGCAACATCTCTCTAATTTATTGTCAACTTTGTGACCCCCAAAAAAAAAAAAAAAAAAAATTGTTCTATCAATTAGTATTCAAAACTCAAAAGAAGTATTTTTATATGATATGAACCGGGTGTGTATTGAATTAAGTTGGGATTCGAAGTGGCTAGCCTCCAAGAACAAGAGAATGAAAGGAGAATAGTCTCACTGCTTAAATACAGTGCAGTTTACAAGTTGATACAACCGAGTACAATAAAATACCAAGTATAACTTTAGCAAATAAATAGATAACCAAAGCAATCTAAATAACTTGATAACTGTCCCTAAAAAAAGTAGGAATCTAAACTCCAATACTGCTCTATCACTAACGGTCCCTTCAGCTCATCCAAATTAGCATTTTTTCTGTTGCCGCAAGTCAATAACATTGATGCTGCGTTGATGTCTATCCTTATCCTCTCCCTCATTCTCCTCTCAAGACTTGAGTTCCCTTGCTCCTCGCCTCTGTTTGTCGGAAAGCACATATTGTTTTGGCTGCACTGAAAAAGTAGTTTCTTGAAAGCAAATGCAAATGCAAATGCAAATGCAAAAAAAAAAAAAAAAAAAAATCTAAGTACAAGCAGGAAGGAAATGCTTGAAAAGCAAAACTTCTACTACCAAAATCTCATTCCAAACACCAAGTTTTCACTTCATTAATCTACCTCCAAAAACCAGCACCTGTATTTTCAAAAGAAGATTTCAGAATTACATTTTTTCCTGACTTCAGCACTAATGACTTGGGTGGTATGCTCTAGATTTATTGTATTTAGGATTTTTTTTACTACGTATTAACCTTAGTTTTAAACTTTAAGAGGTTGATTAAGTGGTTTTGAAGATCTCATGACCCACTTAACACAACTTGTTTAAGTCGTATAATAAATAAATATTTATTTTATTTTAGATTTGTCAAATACCTTTTATGTCCAACATATATTTTAAATTTAAAAAGAAAAGTGAGTAATTACAAAAATTTACAAGAAATATAATTGGAAATTGAAAGTTTACAGACTCTAGAACTACTAATATATATATATATATATATATATATATATATATTGGCATAGAACTTGCACAAATGAAATTGGATGAACTTGTGGAAAATGTTGTGAATTTGGACATTAACAAAGAGTCTATAGATGATAATCGTGGCCATAGTCAGGATTAGTCTACTGTTTACTCAAATTCTTTCAATACTGATACTTAGCATTTGGCGAGTTCTAAGGATATTATATTTTTGTTGAATTATGTTATTTTATTTTTGTTAAACTTTGTTATTTTGAATTTGGGTTGAAGTGTAAAGAACTTATTTTTAGATGAATGTTATATTTTTGTTGAACTATATTATTTTGAATGTGGGTTGAAGACTTAAAGTGTATGCACTGCTTTTTGGGATGTAAACAAAATTATTTCTAAATGGATGTTATATTTAATATTATGCAAGTTGAAATGGGTTGGGTTACATTTGTGTCAATCCAACACGACTCGTTTATTAAGCGTGTCAAATGGGTTGGGTCAGGTTAACCCGCCTTATTAACAGGTCGGGTTAGGGTTGAAGGATCATGACACGATTATTAAATGGATCGGGTTAGAGTTGAGCCATATAGTCGAATACCCCTACCTCGACACGACACGAACCCGATACGCTAACCCGAATTGACACCCCTACTTCTCATGGTGGACAAGTGACGTGACCTATTATACTACTAAAAGACTCTCATTTATTTAAAATTATTGAGTCAAAACATTTTATTAAAACAAAAATTAATTATTGACTCAATAATTTTAAATAAATAAAATTTTTTTAGTGAAATAGTGAATAAATAATATAGTTTACTATAAAAATAATATAATTTTTTTAAAAGTAAGTTAAATAATAAAATAGGTGTACAAAAATAATATTTGCCGCACTTAAAGCAAGTGCACTAATTACGCTTAACAAAGATCTCGCGAGAAACGCCTTAATTTGATGTGATTAGCTTTTTTAACCACAGCAGAAACCAAACCAGTGCATGTACTACATAGGAAATGACATAAATTCCCTTGACTCACTCCACTTCCCATGAAAAACTCAACCATTTCCTCGTAATAAGCGCTGCTACAGTTCTATACCATACCATAGTTGCAGCTCAAACTAGGGCTTTATACAAGGTTGAAAAGCTCTCAGTCTCAGAGAAGGAAAAAAATTCTCTACGTGTTTCTCAGAGCCAATGGGTAGGAAGCCTAAGACTAAAAACAATGAAGAAAAGGCTCCCATGGTAATTTTATCTTATTTTATATATGCGCACCCTTTGTATATATGTTTATGTGTTGCTTTAGAAAGCTAATCTGCTCTGGTTTTATCTTTTGTTTGTTGGGTGTCATATGGGTTTGTATGTCTTTCTTTGATCGCTTTATTATTCAGCATCAAAAAAAGTTGCTTTCTTTATATTTTTTATCATGTTGTAATGCAAATTGTTTAGTGGAAATTACCGGGTTCGATCATGGTCATATTTTATATATATGGGTTAGGCCTAGCTAATTCAGTTTATGGTGCAGTATATATATGTTGGATCAACAGGGCCATGGTTTAGTTCTTTTTTCTATGTTATTTTTGTTTTTTTACTTTTTATGGTTCTTATTTTGCATTTTCGCTCTCTGTATATTTTGAGTGTTTTATATTTTTATGATCATGTTGGATTTTATTTTTGTTCTATTGTGATGAAAGTAGAATTCTATGGTAGAGCTAGAGAAGGGGTTTTGACTTTTGAGAACTACAGAACAGAGGAGGGAAGATTTTCGAGTTGCCTCTGCGGTAGGATAATTTTTTTTAGGGTGAACCATGTTTTTTCCCTTCTATTTTTTGGATTTTTGTTTTAAGTGGGAGTTCAGATTTTATTATTAATTATTGAAGGGAGCATTCTGAAATACTAAAGTGTTTTTAAAAGTTTTGGTTTCGAGTCTTACCTGCTGCACTTTCCTAGTGATCTTCCACCACCAATGTTGCTACCTCTCATGTAACTGGCTAGTATTAATTTGAAGTTCAGGAACATGGGTTATAGAATTTTACTTAATTGCTAATTAGTTTTTATGTTGCCAACTCAAAGCCTGAAAGCACTAATCAATCCATGGAGAGAGTGATATTGCAGCCTGGGAACAAAAATCCTTCCCTAGGGGCAGTGGAATCACAGCCTGAAAGTTTGAATCCTTCCTTGGGCAATGTGGAATTGCAGCTTGAAAGTGGAAGTCCTGCTGAACAACAAGCAAATTCTGCCAAACCATCAAATCCAAAGAAGAGGATGACACGCCACACCAGCATTGTTAGGCGATCTAAACGTGTTCAACATGCAATAACCTCTGCACTAAACCCGGACATTGTGCCTGTAGTTGAAGAGATAAGTCTAACTGAAACTGATGAAGAATATGACCCACCTCCTCAGAAAGAGCAAAATATGCCCGAGTCGACTGAGCCAGCATCATTGGGTGAAAAGAACTTAGAAAAACAAATTGACAACATTGTTCAACGATTAGAAATACAAGCAAAGACCATAGAAGATTTGAAATCTGAGGTTCTCTAATAATACAACTTTGGAGATTGTAAATAGTCGTTATGCTTATCTTTGTGATTATATGACTTGTAAATGAAATTATCAATGATTTTAAACCAGGTGTCCAAGAAGTCTGTCTCGAGTGGAAGCCCATCTGGGGCATATGTCAGATACAAAAGCTTGTATATAGATTCCCAAAAGAAGGTTTGTTTGTTTGTGACTGTTGAAAGCATCTATTCTTTGTTTTCATACCCTTATATGTATTTGATTTCATGCCTTTCGTTTTTGTTTTGCCCACATGCAGATTGAAGTATTAACAGGAGAAAATAAACAACTTTCTATGAAGCTAGAAACTGCACTTGGCAAGCTTGAAGCAGTATGTCTCAATGATCCTCTTAATATCATATTTATTGTTTCATGACTTATACAACTTGTTTTGTGGCTTATTGTTGCAAAGTGGCTTCAAACTAGTTTACATGCATATCCTGTTATGAATATAAGCTCAAACCCAAATAATCATTTGTGTTCTTTACAAGATTGTTTAAATATATATATTTTTTGTACTTGGAACTTTTTTAATTGTTGTTCTGATGATGAGTACTAGTGGAGTGGTCCTGCATAATGAGTTGCTAATGCAAACTTGCTTGTAGACATCTGTGGAGATATAAGCGATAGTAGTTTTTTGTTCATGTCATTGTATTTTTGCTCATTCTATTATGGTCTATTAACACACAGAATAAAAGAAATAAGTTCCTTTTCTTTTGTTCCTACCTTAGACTTCTGCTTATCAATTCTTTTGTATTGAAGCTGAAGCAACTACTTTCAAAGTAACAGAAAGCAAAGAAACGAGTGGAGAGGTATGTGGATTTAGCACATAGAAAACAGAGGACCTATTGGCTTAGAATCTCCACCTGTATGTGCTTTCATTTCTTCTATTAGGTACCAATGAATAATAATCTAATTTCTCTTTACTCTAGTGGTTGCACACTTGTAGCTGTGTAATCATTGTGAATCAATAAGACTTCTATTCTATTTCCATATGTTGACAATACATATGACTTGAATGTTTGTATGCTTTGATACATGCATTGTCTTGCTTGTTTTTTCAATGTCTTTATTTAAAAGAGAATAATAGTTCATTGACATTGTGAATGGTATTTATAACAGGGATGATATGTTATGAATGCTAATGTCATGAACCTTTTTTCCTGTAGTATGAGAATGGGAATCATGTTTTCTCTGAAATGTTGGGGAAATTGAAGGATGTGATCTTGGTCTCAAATCTGACAAAAGCTACTGAAACAGCAGTTAACATGTCATCTCAAGCATTGCACGTCTCCAGGTGATGCTGGTCGTAGATCCAGAAGTCCTGCAGCTAACAGAAAGAAACTCACCGCAAAAAGAAAGTGAAAAAGAAATGAAAACTAAGTAGCTTAGAGACTAATGTGCTGTTTAACTAATTTTGAGAACATTTTGTTTTCGTTACAGCACCTTTGGTGTAGTTAGCGAACATGGGAGTCAAGTGATATGTGGCAATGAGTAAATGACATCCTTTGGTGCGAACCCTACAGCACCTAAACAGATAACTTTACAAATTCATTTCAAATATGCAACCTTACTGGGAGTTGTTCAAATTGGAATTAAGGTTCTCTCAAGTTTACAAGACTGAATTACGGATTTCAAAAGATAAGACTGGATTTAATCAAAAAATGAAATATTTATTCTTTACTTTCAGTACAATGATCTTGCTGGCCTTAAGAAATTTGCAATTAATGACACTCGTCATCTGCCTTCTACTGCCTTTGGTGAACGCACTCTTCGAGAGAAGTGGAGAAGCTGAAAAGATCGGCTTGAGGTGTTTGAGGAACTTTGTCATCAGCATCTCTTTTGGGTGGCGGTGGAGACGAGAAGTCTAAGCACATTCCCTGTATGAATTGTTCATATGATGCGGAGAGATCTTGGGAGGTATGTTGATGGTACTCTACAAGTTGGTGAAGGCACTGGTTTTCCCTTACTAGATTTGCATTTTCATAAGCTAATCTGGATTTTTCCGCAAGCAATGCCTCCAATTGAAGCCTCACCTGCCGAGGCCACAATTTCACAAGATTAATGTATAGCTTTTAAAGTGAAGATACATTTTAAAAGAAGTGTAAAACTTCTTTTAAAATGTATCTTAATTGTCCAACTAAATTCAATCATAGACTTATTCGCCAAAGCCACATAACCGTGTGGCTTATTAGCTTATTGGTCAATGCACTTTTCTTGTATTTATACCAATGGTCAAGACTACAAGTAGTTCATTTAATTGGGGACTTAAGTTTTGCCCTTAGAAAAGAAAGAGTAAGAGGAACCAAGTATAAAACACCTACCAGATCGTCTTCCTCAGGTCTTATTCCTTTAGCAAATCCATCACGGAGCCTCCTATTCTCTTCCTCAAGCAATTCGCATCTCTCTTGCATAAAACATAAATCCGACTTAATTGACTTCAACTCTCTTGCAAACGAAGCCGCTTTTGTTGCCATGGAAATTGCAATCTGTTAAAGACAAACAAATAAGCAATTCAAACAATATTGATATAAGCTTCCTACTACTTTTTAAGTGTCATGAAAATGAAGATATATGTGAACCCTACGTTTTTGGCTTTCTTCAGCTTCCCATCTTTGAGGCTCTCCTCATTTGCTTTCTGTGAATCATCTTCTTCTTTGTCCTCTGAGCAATGACTATGATCATACTTTCTTTTCAATCCACTCTTCATCTCTGCTTCATTTTGATGCTCTTCTGAATCCTCCTCTTTACTATCTGAGTTCTTCAGATTGCTTTGGAATATTTCAGTCAATGTGGGTGGTTTAGCTAGATCTCTAGCTCCCTGCAAGCATAGAGGGTATTTTGTTTTAATTTTAATGTAGTTTAGACAAATCAAAATTCATTCCACTAAAAGCAAATTGATAGTTAAGCCTACTACAACCAGTACAGTGAGCATGTTTGGATGCACTTTACTAATGGCTTATTTCTTGAATGTACGGTAAAATATGTGTTTTTTTTTTTTTTTTTGACGTGGGGTCCATCAAAATTCGAAAAAGTCAAGCTTTTTAGGGCTTGACAAAAGCATTATTGTCTTTAGTTTGAATCTCATAATTGAATCTGTTTCTAAACTTTGTAGTTTGGTTATTGATTTTTATGTAATTCCATAGAATCCTATAAAAAATTTCCAAGTCCTAAGAGAATTGAAGAGCTTGATGTACCTGGAGAGCATTGTCCAGATTGTTGGATAGCTGTGAAAGTGTGTGGGAAACTGAGTCAAACCCTCTCATCAGAAGCAATGAGTCTTCCTTCAATCGCTTAGCTCGGTCCGATTTTCCTCCATTCTATTCAAAATCCCACAAACCCATCAATCCAATTCTCACATAGCATAAAACTAGCTGCAAGAATTCAATCAAATAGCTGAACATAAATAAAAGCACCCACCAATTGAGGATGACTCTCAAGAAGCGTGTCGATCCGACTGCGTAAAGTGCTCCACAAGCGCTTATCTGAGGAGGGACTGTACATAGGAGAAGAACCCATGAAGCTTTTGCCCTCCTATAATCAAATTCAGCAAGTTTCATCAATTAGTACGACAGAGACAACAAAATAAAAAATTCACAAAAAATCCAAAATCCAAAAGAAAAACCCATCACAGAAAGATGAAGAAACATAGAGAAAAGAAGGAGAAGGAGAAGAAAGAGACCTGGTTGAGGTGGCCAGGTGCTGGTGTGTCCACTGAGGCTGCCATGAGAGAGAGAGAGAGAGAGAGAGAGAGAGAGAGAGAGAGATTTGTGTGTAACGGCTAGTTTTAAAGGAGCTTTGCTTTAGGGGATGGGGGAATTTAAATAGATGAGTGGGACTGGCTAACGTTATAAAAATCTAATCTTTAAAATATTGTTATTGTTAGAATCTATGAGAAACTGGGACTTTAGTGGCTGGGATCCACTACATTTATGATAAAAAAAAAAAAGTGCTTTTCAACGCGCCAAGTGGGAACAAAATTTAGATCCAACGGCTGTAATTTTTTATGAATTTATTTACCAGGTTTTAGTCAACAGTGATTACTGCTCAGGTTAAACTAGTTAAACTGGTTTAATTGTAGTCTAATCAGTAATGTATTTGTCACCCATATTTGATATTTGTGACACTTTGGGTAAATGGGCTAATGCCTTTGTGAATTGTCTATTAATGAGTAGTTATTCAGCATTGTTTTTCTTCTTTCATAGAGTCATGTATTGATGTGTTTTACTAATTAAATTGATTATGAAACTAATTATATATGTGAGTAAAATGAACATTAATTCATTTTAAAAAAAAGTAATGAGCATTAATTTGAAATGAACATTAATTTTTAGTATTGAATAATTTTCTCTAATAATAGAGATCCAGTAGCTTTTCTAGCTTTCACATGCCATGCTAAATTAGCTTTGGTTTTCTTTAATTTTCCACCTAGAAATTTGAATATTATTCTCGAATAAGAGCTCAAGATACAATATTTTTGACTTAAATTTTTTGGCAAACATGCTTCATTAACAAAGGTTTGTTTGTTTCTGAATTTTCACCCAGTGATTGGAGGATATATATCATGCATCAGTTATAAAAATCCCCCATTCTCACATGAAAGTAAACCCCATACTTGTGGGGTTCATGTATCCTATACATGAGGTATTTTTTCCGATGATTGGGGGTGAAATATTATTGGTACAATGCAACGTAGTCTTAACTCTCAAACTTCTGGGAGGCTTGGGAATTCGGATAGTCCGAAGTTTACAACTTCCGATTTGAAACTGAGTTTAACCACTCAGTTTGTTTAATTTTGAAAACCATGATTCCATGACCATTAGGATTTAAGGTCAAAGGATTCTTCTGTTATGGCACTCTTTGTTGTAATATTCAAACAACACGAGACATGCATGAACTTGAAATTTGAAAATCACAATAGCCACTTGGGTAAATTTTTATGTATATTGTCTAATTGAACTTAACATAGTCCAAATATGGCATATCCTGCTTTGGTTTTGGGCAAAACATGTCATGTTAGCACATTGACTTGACCATAGTCAATGTTATAAACCAAACTTTGTTCCAAGCATTAAAAGTAAGCCTCTCTCTTGAGAAATAAGCAAAGTCTGCCAATTGGTATGGAGTTATTGGCGAATCTCGAGCAATAAATTAGTGAGGTGGAATTGGAATAGGTGCTAGTTTCAAATAGAGTTATTCTAGAATCATACACTTCGCTACATTTTTTCTCCATAACTATCTTATGTGACAAATTGTGACTGGCTGTTTGTCACTTTTATATAGACCTATTATTTGTTTTTCTAACATTTACAATCAGCAGTGGCGGCTCCAGATATTTTTCTTAGAGTGTTCCTTAAGAAGCATAAATTACATAATCTAATAAAAAGAAAAATTCATATATTGACAATGTTAGTGTATAGCTTAGATTAGATTAGCCCATTGGGCTTGGCCCAGTATATTATACTTGTAGTTTACTCATATTGCTTGTACTGCACACATACCTAGCCTATATAAGGCTCTCTATTGTACATTGTTATATATATCAATATACAGACTTTCAGTCTTTCTCTCACACTTTATACATTTAACATGGTATCAGAGCCATTCCTTTGATTTTCTGGTTCCTGTGGACATCTCCGGCGTTCTTCCGCTGCCCTCGCCTTCATCCAGTAGTCACTGTCAGAAGCGAGTCACCGCCGTCACGCCCACAGTCCCAGCAATACTCGGATCCCACCATTCTGTTCATCAAACTGCCAAACCAAAGGCACCGAGTGACAGAACAGTCAATCCCGAGCAAAACCCAACCAAGAACGGCCAGAACGGACCTGACACGCGCCCACACGCGCGTCCTGAATCTTCTGACCGTCGAACACGTGCTACACGCGCTGCCACGCGCCGCCAGCAGTTGACACGCGTTCCCACGCGCCGGCTCTCTCCTCCACGCGCTCCCACGCGTGCCACGCGCCTGACATCTTCTGCGTCTGTCCACGTCAGCCCTAAGCTGACGTCATCCTGCACACGTCAGCGACCGCATCATCAGCACACGTCAGCACACGTCAGCAGTTGATTTGACCGTTGACCGCTACTGTTGATCGTTGACTTTTTCGTTGACTTTTTGACCAAAGTCAAAAATTTTCAACAGAACCTGTCTTGCTCAGTTTTTTGCGTAGATTCCGATTTTGAGCTCCATTTCTTCATTTGAGGTCTCTAAATTTCACTTTTTGGTCATTTTCTTCATTATGGCTCAACAAAGTGACCGAGATATCATACGTCCTATCAGCATTATGTTGGATGGTCCTACTAGCTATCATGCATGGTCTCAGAATATGACTGTCTTTCTCAAGGGTCGTAAACTATGGAGATATGTGACTGGTTCAATTCCTAAGCCAGTACCAAAACCTCAGTCGAAAGCCACAGCTACTGAAGATGCCTCCAAGACTGTTGTTACAATGGATGATTATGAAGAACGCCTAGAGGAATGGGAGAGTATTCAAAGTAAGATCTTGTCTTGGTTTATCAATACCTCTATCCCTTCCATTCATAATCTTCTTCCTCATCTTGAGACTGCTGAGGCTGCTTGGAAATTTCTGGCTGATCGCTATAATTGCACTAATGATTCAAGCTTGGAGTTCCACATTGAATCAAAGCTTTATCAAATGAGACAAGAGCCAGGTCAGTCTATTTCTGATTTTTATTCTCAGACTTCTACTATGTGGGAACAACTCTCTGCTGCAGATCCTCCACTGGTGTGTTCCAAGGACATTGAGCTTTTTGTCAAATATCGGGATCGTCGTAAATTTATGCACTTCATGATGGGTTTACGTGAGGATTTTGAGCCTACTAGGGCTTCTCTGCTTAGCCGGTCTCCTACTCCTTCTCTTGATGCTGCAGTCAAAGAGCTCATATCTGAGGAGAACCGTCGGCCTACTCATCACATGTCATCATCTGATCATGTATTGGCTACACCATCTCCACAGCCTCCCATTGCTGCATTCACTGCTCCTCCACGAATAAACTCTGGGCGTCCCACCTCTCAGTCTTCCAAAGGTACTCGCTGCGAGTTTTGCCGTGCCAAAGGCCATGACATCTCAGTTTGTCGCAAACTGCAGAAATTCCTGCAAGAGCAGAATAAAGCTTCTCTTCCTCGGGCAGCTGCTATATGTCCTTCAGATTCATCAGTTCCTACAGGTCTATCTTTGGCTTCCTCACCTACTACGGCTGATATTGAGGCAATAGTTCAACAGGTTTTATCCCGAACCTCCACTGCCCTTTCTGTCACCTCAGGTAAACAACCTTGGTTTTTTGATACTGCATGTTGTAACCATATGACTCCTGATGAATCCCAATTTTCTGATAAGGCACCCTTAGAACACCCTATTACCATTTACACTGCTGATGGAACTCCTATGCCTGTTAGTCATAAAGGAACAATCTCTTCTCCTTCTTTATCCCTTAGTGACACTTTTCATATCCCAAAGTTGTCCCTCAATTTGCTTTCTGTTGGTCAACTTTGTGAATTAGGTGTCGATCTTCTATTTACTAATCATGGTGTGGATGTGCAGGATCCCCGGACGGGTCAAGTGCTTGGGACAGGCCGTAAGGTTGGTCGCATGTTTGAGGTTCATAACTTGAAGATTCCTTCACAAGTTGTTTCTGCAGCTGCTGCCACTACCACCCCCTCACCTGATCTATGGCATGCTCGTCTTGGTCATCCATCCTTATCTCGTCTCCAGTTGTTAGCTTCTCAAGGTCATTTAGGTTCAGTTCAGTTTCAAAAATTTGATTGTACTTCCTGTCATTTTGGCAAACAAACCAAATTGCCCTTTAATAATAGTGACTCATTTTCTTCTGCACCTTTTGATCTTATACATTCTGATATTTGGGGTCCTGCACCGGTTCCCACTGAGGGGGGATCTAGATATTTTGTCATATTTGTGGATGATTTCTCTCGATATACTTGGATTTATCTGCTTCATCATAGGTCTGAACTTGTGTCTATTTACCAAACATTTCATAAAATGGTTGAAACACAGTTTAATCGCACCATCAAAGTTTTTCGGTCAGATAATGCTCAAGAATATAATGATAAATCTTTCCTATCCTTTTTAAATAGTCATGGTACCCTTCCCCTGCGGTCTTGTCCTTACACCTCTCAACAAAATGGTCGTGCAGAACGAAAACACCGTCACATTCTTGATGTTGTCCGTACCCTTCTCATTTCTGCCTCTCTTCCTGAGCGCTTTTGGGGTGAGGCAGCACTCACTGCTGTGTACACCATTAATCGTATTCCTTCACCAACTACACACAATAAATCACCATTCGAGCTTCTCTATGGTCAAACTCCTAACTACTCATCTCTTCGGGTTTTTGGTTGTGCTTGCTTTGTTTCTCTTCCTCCTCATGAACGAACAAAGCTCCAGCCTCGTGCTCGTCTTTGTTGTTTCCTTGGTTATGGTGTGTCTCAAAAGGGGTTTCGCTGTTATGATCCCATTTCTCGTCGCCTTCGTGTCTCCCGTCATGTTGAGTTTTGGGAACATCGTCCTTTCACGAGTCTTCAACAGTTTCCTGCATCCTCTTCCTCAGAGTCACCCATTTTTACTGATCTTTTCCTCCCTCTCTATCCTGAACTTGTGGAGGATTCTTCGACATCGGCTGCCTCTCCAGACGACTCATCTCCGGTTCTGTCCCCGGCATCTGACCCGCCTGACTTGGATCCTGTGGCACCACCCTCTTCTGAGTCTCCTGTTGGTCCTGAACTTCGTCGTTCCACTCGGGTAAGCATTCCTCCCCCTTATCTCTCTGATTATCACTGCTCTTTTGCCCTTGCCACACTCTATGAACCTCACACCTATCGTGAGGCCCATACTGACCCTCTTTGGCAGCAAGCTATGAATGAAGAACTAGATGCCCTCCATAAGAATCACACTTGGGATATGGTTGATTTGCCTCCTGGTCAGTCTGTAGTAGGTTGTAGGTGGGTTTACAAGATCAAGACCAAGGCTGATGGATCTGTTGAACGATATAAGGCTCGCCTTGTTGCCAAAGGCTTTACTCAGGAGTATGGCATTGACTATGAGGAAACATTTGCTCCTGTTGCTCGCCTTACATCTGTCAGATGCCTCATTGCTGTGGCTGCTGTTCGCCGTTGGCCTCTTTATCAAATGAATGTGAAGAATGCTTTCCTTAATGGAGACCTCCAAGAAGAAGTGTACATGCAACCACCTCCTGGTTATCCACACTCAGGCAATCAAGTTTGTCGCCTTCGTCGTGCTCTTTATGGCCTTAAGCAGGCTCCTCGAGCTTGGTTTGAAAAGTTTAGCTCCGTTGTTGCTCAGCAGGGTTTCACTTCGAGTCCTCATGATACTGCCCTCTTTGTCCGACGATCCTCTGCTGGTATCACTCTTATTCTTCTTTATGTTGATGATATGATTATTACTGGAGATGATTCTGCAGGTATCCGCTCTCTTCAGCACTTTCTTAGTCAACATTTTGAGATGAAAGATCTGGTCACTCTCAGCTACTTTCTTGGGCTTGAGGTTACCTCATCCTCTGATGGATACTATCTTTCCCAAGCAAAATATGCTTCTGATCTTCTCTCCAAAGCCGGTATCACTGACAACAAGACTGTTTCCACTCCCTTGGAATACAATGCCAAGCTCACACCCTTGGATGGTGAACCTATATCTGATGCTACTCGCTATCGACAGTTGGTTGGTAGTCTGATCTATCTCACTGTTACTCGTCCAGATATTTCACATGCCGTGGGTATGGTTAGTAAGTTCATGGATGCCCCTCGTTCTGTCCACTATGCTGCCGTTCTTCGGATTCTCCGATATGTCAAGGGAACACTTTATCATGGTCTCCACTACTCCTCTCAGTCTTCTCTCGAGCTTCATGCTTATTCAGATGCGGACTGGGCAGGTGATCCGACTGATCGATGCTCTATCACAGGTTTCTGTTTCCTGTTGGGTACTTCTCTTGTCTCGTGGCGTAGCAAGAAGCAGGATGTGGTTTCCCGTTCTAGTACTGAGGCTGAGTATCGTGCTCTTGCCGACACCACCTGCGAGCTTGTCTGGCTTCGCTGGCTTTTGGCTGACATGGATGCTCCACAGCCCACTGCCACTCCTCTCTATTGTGACAATCGTAGTGCTATCTACATTGCTCACAATGATGTCTTTCATGAACGCACCAAGCACATTGAGATCGACTGCCACATCACTCGCCAGCATCTTAAGAAAGGCAATCTCAAGTTGTTCTCCATCTCCTCTGCTGACCAGCCTGCTGATATCTTCACCAAGACTCACCCACCTGGTCGTCTTCGAGATCTTATATCCAAACTCCAGTTGGCTTCCTCCTTGCCACCTCGAGTTTGAGGGGGGATGTTAGTGTATAGCTTAGATTAGATTAGCCCATTGGGCTTGGCCCAGTATATTATACTTGTAGTTTACTCATATTGCTTGTACTGCACACATACCTAGCCTATATAAGGCTCTCTATTGTACATTGTTATATATATCAATATACAGACTTTCAGTCTTTCTCTCACACTTTATACATTTAACAGACAACAACAACAACAATAAAAAAAACACGCAAATACATAAAATTTATAATTTCCTTCTATGAGTTTTCATATTTTGAAATCGTTGCATGATAGTCTAATTATTAATGCTACAAGCTACATCTTTTTCAATGTACACAACCAAACAATCATTCATTCACTGATCTCCCAATTGATTGCGCTATTCATTCTTTATATATTTTATTGCTGAAAAACTTCTTTCTACTGTTGTAGTTTCGATAAGAAGAGTCAAAACTAATTTTACAATCAAATAAACTAATGGATAAGTGTTATGCTTCCCTGTCTTCTCTAACTTTTCGGCAAGTTTACCAACTCCTTGAAGCTCTGAAAACAAGTCATTGTTGTGCGTATAAAAAATGTAATTCTGAAGTTAAGAGCCAAGTACCAAGATATCTGTCCTAGAAAAATCAGATGCATAGAACTTTGCTAGACGTATCAACTTTTCTTTATCAAAAGCCGCAAATGAATTACTTGGATTCAAGCAAGACATACAAAGTAGCAAATCAGTATTTGTCTCTGAAAAATAGTTGTTAAGCTCTTGAAGTTGCAAATCTATGACTATTTAGAATAGCTTAACACGATAATGATGTAAATTTGTATTTTGTTGGGTGTTGCGTCGCGGCCTCCCACTAACTACAAATATTTCATCCATGTTCAAGATAGGAATATCATGTGTGGTACAAAATGAAAACACTTCAGTCAATAAAGATATCCATTCATCATTTCTCATCACTTGCAATCGTTGCTTAGACACTTTAACAAGATCCATAGCATGTACTATATCTTGATTTATTTTTTTAGCAATGCTATTGACAACTCATTTATGATTCCTAAAATGTTTTTCATCAAGTGTAGAGCAAAGACAAATTCAAAAAATAGAATTGACCTCATAATAGATCGAACTCCAACTTGGTTGGAGAGGCTATCTTCTTTAATAATCTCAAGTACATCAACAACAATAGAGAACATCAAAATCAAGTTAAGAATAGTCCCATACTATGATTCCTAACATGTATCACCAAGACATTTAAGATTTGTCTCTTGATTCAAACTTTACCCACTTCTACGTATACCCTTCTCTAATTCTTTTTTAATTTTGGCAAATTGTGTATCTCAAAGAGCATCTCGTCTCTTACAAGAGCCTCCAACAACAGTTACTAAATTACTAACCACATAAAAAAATTTAGCAATGTTAATGTGATTTTTAGCAATAACAATAAAAGTCAATTGAAGTTGATTAGCAAAACAATGGACATAAAATGTTTACTTATTCTCTTTCAAAATTAAAGTTTCGAGACCATTGATATCGCCTTGAATATTACTAGCCCCCGTCATAACCTTGCCTACGTAGTTTCGATAAACTCAAATTATGTCCACAAAGTAAACATTCAACAACATATTTGAGTGACAAAGCAGTGGTACTTGCTACATGTACAATACCAAGGAACCACTCTATAAAAATTCATTTTTTGTTCACATAACAAAGAACGAGGGCCATTTTCTCTTTCACTGAGATATCACACTACTCATTAGCTAATATTGAAAAGAACCCATTGTCAAGATCCTTGATGATGGCTTTGGATGTTTCACGTGCAACTGCACTCACGATATCTTTTTGAATTTCATGGTGGGTAAGCTTGCAATTTTTTGGAGCTTTTTGCAACACTTCATTGATAGATTCATTGTGATTCGCCAAAAATTGTAGAAGCTCAAGGAAATTTCCTTTATCACTTGAATCTTGAGATTCATCATGACCACGAAAAGCTAACTCTCGGCATAAAAGGAATCTTATGTAATCAACTATTGCATTTAATTGAACCCGATATTCAATTTTATCTTAATTTGATTGCTTAACCAAAACACCTTGAATGTGTTGCTTTTCCTTTAGAAGATCTTCACTCTTCTTGATAGCTTGGTTATGAGTACTATTAACTCCTCCAACATAGGATGATAACTTCTCTTTCTGACTCCAAAGTTTGAATCCCTTCGTTACAAAATTCTCTCCTCCTCCTTGCTTACCTACATCTTGCCCAAATAGGTAGCAATATAAACAAAATATTGCATCCTTGTCTATACTATATTCCAACCAGTTTCTATTTACATACCAATTGGATCTAAATTGACGAGGCTTTCTAGAAAAATCTATTAGAGGGCATTCATGGAGAATAGGTTGACAAGGGCCTTTTTGTAAATAAAATCTTCTTATTTCATCATGATTATTAGGATATTAAGATGATATCTTTTCTCGTAGCCCAAGATCTGAACGAAGATGTTCTAAGTTAAAGTCAACACGAATTTGCTTAGAAAATGAAGATGAATCTTGCACAAGAGATGAATCTTAGATACGTGGTTTTCTTATAAAATATTTGTCCATAATTCTAGTAAAAAAATAAACAATAAACAATAAGTTCATTTGAAATATTAATAAAATTATTAATTATTGTTGTTTAGTTGTTTCATTATTTTTCTTTACTGACTACTAGTAATCTAGCACACACCCCATTGTGCATTATGTACCTGGCTCAACACCCACTGCATAAGTCCTAACATAATTTAAAATTTTTTTTTTTATAATGTCATGGTTAGTTACTTTTATGCCTTTACTATCTTTGTCTGTCCACTTCCCCAATTCAAATATCTAACCCCACGGCCCCAGAGCCAATCAACATTACACAAAACATTAAAGATATAAAACATTAAAGATATAAAACATTCACAATACACAAAACGACAAACTCACAAACCAATAATGTCAAAATGTCAAATAAAGGCAATTAGATATTAGGTAAAGCTATTCAATTCCAAAGAGAGAATCTCATTTTTCAGTAACTCAGTTCAAAGAGAGAGAGAGAGAGAGAGAGCTTTGCTCTCACCCTCAGAGCACAACAAAGATGAGATGGAGAAAAGAGAGAGAATTGAAATACCGTGAGGGGCGGCGCCACGGTAGCATGTCGAGGACTCGAGGCCAAGGCAATCTCCGATCCGATCTCGCTGTCGTCGATGTCGATGTGCTCTGGGACTAGGGGCGGGGTCTTGCTGAGTTGCTTTGTTGCTGTTGCTTGAGGCCAAGGCAATCTCTTATCTCTGATCCGATCTTGCCGTTGCCGATGCACTGTTGTTGCTGCTAAGTCTGAGGCGAAGGCGCCAATGTGCTTGATGAGGTTCTTTTTTCCTTTAGGTTAGGATCTCAATTTTGCTTTACAATTTGATCAATCGGCGTATTGGGTTGGGTATTTAGTTTATAAAAATTTAATTAATAATATTTTTTTTGATTAAAAAATATGTATGGGGTTATTTTTGTTGATTTAAAAATTTGTCTAGGGTCTATTTAGGATTGATTTTGGGCTTTTTTCCCTGGGGTCTATTGGGCTTGCTATGTTATAATTATTATTTTTTTTTTTTAGATTTTAGTTCAATTTTTTTGGGCTTTTTTTTTTTTTTTTTGCTTGAAAACCCTAATATATTGTTAAGTAGAACAAATTATGGAGCAAATTTTAATTTTATTGGCATAAAAAAAATTGAGGGTGTTCACAAATTTTTTTTTTTGAAGGGTAGACAAATATAAAAATTTTAAATTATTATATATAATATTTTTTTTCAGGACAGGGTGGTCCTATGACCACCCTGGCCTTAACGTGCCGTCGCCCCTAACAATCAGACATATGAGCTAGTTGTGAAAAAGTTTATAGTCTTAGAACTTTTTATTCATGTATTGTCAAGAAAGAAAAATGAAATATTCGTCAGTAAACTAATAAAGCCATGAAGTTGTTTTATTTTATGTTTTTTCCCATGAATCATTAGACAACTTTGAGTTTTTTGTTTGTTGTTTTTTTTTTTTTTTTTTTGGGCGGTGAAATTTTGCATCCTCATTCTATCCAAAATTATAAGGTTCAATTCTTATTAGAGTATTTCACCTACATAACTCGTTTTGTTTTTGTTGAGAGCCAATATTATTAACAACCCAAAGCAAATGAGCTTAGCAACTAGCAAGAGATACCACAACACTTCGTAGGTCCAAATGTAATTAATGACCCAATCTTCAACATTAATGAGATGGGTTTTACTGGATGGCTGGGCCAGTCCAAAGCCACGGAACATAGCCCAATTGGAGTTTATTGTTGAATGGGCCCTAAGCCCGTAATATTATTTTTACATTACTCCTATGTGGTCCAAGCCCACATATCAAGGGACAATTATAAGGTTCAATTCTTATGAGAATATTTCACCTACATAACTCGTTTTGTTTTTGTTGAGAGCCAATATTATTAACAACTCAAAGCAAATGAGCTTAGCAACTAGTAAGAGACACCACAACACTTCTTAGGTCCAAATGTAATTAATGACCCAATCTTCAACATTAATGAGATGGGTTTTACTGGACGGCTGGCCCAGTCCAAAGCCACGGAACATAGTCCAATTGGTGTTTATTGTTGAATAGGCCCCAAGCCCGTAATATTATTTTTACATTACTCCTATATGGTCCAAGCCCACATATCAAGGGACAATGTTTCCTTGGATGCAAATATGCTTAAGCCTTGAGAACATTTATAAGACACCCATGAAATTGACTGAATTGACTTGATTTGTGCAAGGAAAAAGTTTAGCTACAAAATTGATTGTAGTTGTGGGAGCAAGTGGTTCGTGGACATTCTAAAAGCCTATGGGCCCTATCCGAGGATGATCAAATGCCCATACATGTGTCAGCCCAAGTCTGACACGTGAGCTAAGACCGAGGAGGGAAGACGTCAAGACCACTTAGAATCAAACTAAAATTTAGAATAAGAGGTCCGAAAAAAGGAGGCTAGTAGGCCTGTCGTCCGAGGGGCCTAAGGAACAAATGCGTCTAAGGAGTACCTTATTTAGCTCCTTGCACCAGAAAGTAAAGCACTATGGAAGACACTAGAGTCGTGCAAGCAACCAAAATGGGTAATATTTGGGAAGGTAGCCATCACCTCCACATTCAATACTTTGCACCAATTGAGTTGGCCGCATTTATGAGAAAAAGACACCTGAACAGTGACTCCACAGCTCATAATTCTCTACACCATCTCCAGAAGGGTCCTAATGGGACAAACATCCAAATTATTTCCTTGAGACGTACAAATGGAGGGTTGAGATGCAATGGAAAGGACTAAATAAGGAAATGAAACCCTCTAGAAAATGGGATGGACAATTTACAAACGAAAAGAGAGAGAGAGAAATAAAGACCCGATTGTAAAAATATCAGCTTTGACTGTTAATGAGCAATCCATCCTCGGACTTGCTCGAGGAAGAATTTACATTGAATTTGTGCTTTTTTCGTTCATGTTAATTGCTTTAGTCATGTTGTAGTCAAGCTTGTAATTTACTTAGCATTGCAATTGACTTGGAAAGTCCACTCTTTTACAAATTTATTGTTTTGGGCTTGAAGAACTGGGAGCCACTATTCTAAGTGGGCCTGGGCTTTTTTTGGGTCTCTACAGTAGTCTATATCTTCTTCTTCTTATATCTTTCATACTTGCAAAATTTTCAGAAAATCAAAGATCAATAGTTATGTCATCAATAAAATTTTGAAATTGCAAGTTTTGTAGTTTAAAATTGTGTATAGAATATAAAATTATAAATTATATAGTAAATAATATCCAATTGACACAAAATTTGATACTTGTATTAGAGTGTAAAGAACATGCAATTCAACGATTAGATTTTTGAAATATGTAGTAATGTTTATTTTATTGAGTAAAACTAAATCAATCCATTTTCCCACAAATCCCATTGTTCAAATATCCAGTTCTACCAATATTTAGCAACCAAAATCAATTACCTGGATGAAGAAGCCCTTCTAGAAATTCTCAAGGTCCTGGCCAAACCCAGGCCAGGAGCTCTTCTATAAAAAATGCAATTTTGACACATTAAAAGTTTACTTTATTATTTTACCACATCATTTTACAATATCTCATTCATCACATGTTTTATTCTTTAATTCTATACATTAAAATAATATTTACAACACATTAAAATAATATATTAACTCATCCCCATCATCAATAACAAGAACAACAATAACAACAACGGCACAACCACCATTGCCGCAACAACAGCCACCAACAACCATTGCCGCAACAACACCAACAACCCATTAATCAAACAAACTCGCGACCTAGCCCGCCACCACCAAAAAATAACCCAAAATAAAGAAATTTTGGTTTAATCAATGCGAAAATGAGTTTGCTTGAGGTGTTTGGCTGAAAAATGAAGAGGGAGAGCTCAAAACAGAAAAAAAGGAGGATTTACGGACCCAACCACCACAATCCACTGCCACAACAGCTAGCACCACCACGATCTGAATCCTCAGGAATCACAAGCACCACCATTGAAGATAGAGGGACAAAAGAATGGAGAGATGTCTAAGAGAGGGAGGAGAGTGATGAGAGGTGTCTGAGAAGAGAGAAGAGTGCAAAGAGAAAAGTGGAAAAAACAAAAAAGAAAAGGGAGAAGGACAGCAAACGTATGAGAGAGAAAATGAGAAAAGAGAATTAAATAATATTAAATATTATAGCATATTTGGCCGTACCATTCTAAAGATAGAACATTACTGTAGCATGTTTCAAATTTTTTTGACATATAGAATATCTGATGAAGGTAGTTTTTTGGTGTTTGGTATGCTAAATGCTAAAAATTTAGCATTTAGCATAGCTGAATACTCTAAGAGCATTCGCATTGGGCCTACGAAATGTCAAATGTAAAGAAAATTTGGCATGCAGGCCTAAAAGAGCTTAGCATCCAGAAGTGGGAACTTGTAAAAATCCAAATTTTTTTGCTATGTAGCTGAATGGTATGTATGAAAATAATTTTTTAATACATTCTCTCTCCTCCTTTTTAATTCCTGAAATATCTCTCTTCTCTCATTATTTCTCTTCTCTTCTCTCTCTTCCTTCTCTCTTTCTCATTTACTCTCTCCTCTCTTCAGACCCAAACACCATCCTTCTCCCAAATCCAACATCACACATCAATGATCAAACCTAAACAACACCACATCAGAGAAAAAAAACTAGATAGCAACTCAACCTAGTTTTGAAATAGCAAAACTTGATTCAAAGGCAAAACCACATCACAGTGGTTCATTTTTTCTGGTGGGTTGCGATCCGGGACGTTTTTTTTTTTTTTTTTTTTTTTTTTTTTTTTTTTTTTTTTCCTGTTGTGACTGATGCCTAAAGGAAGAGGTAGGTATGGTTGAATTGGGTATGGGTTTGATATGGATGGTGGGTTTGGAGTTCTAGTTCTTCTAGGTTATGTGTGTGTGTGTGTGTGTGTGTGTGTTTTTTTTTTTTTTTTTTTTTTCTCTGTTGTGGCGTTGTGATTCTAACCGATCTGAGTTGATATGGATGATGGGCTGATCTGGGTTGATCAACGATGGAGGAAACATTAGACGAAACAAGAAAGAAATGAAGATGAAACGTTAGACGAAATGGAGGAGTTCGGAAGAATCAGTGAGAACCAGAGAGAAGCACAAAGAAAGAAAAAAAAGAAAGAAATGGAGGAGTCTGGAAGAAGGTGAAAAGTAGAGGTGTGGAGGAGTCTGGAAGGTACACGCGTGTAAAGGAGAAAATTGGGAAAAAACAAAAAATATATTTTATTGTGTAGATATATTATTTTAATGAATAGAATAGGAAAATAAAAGTTGGGATGCTGGTATATTGGAAAATGGTAT